>CM022703.1:68348414-68359465 GCA_012295165.1 Asparagus setaceus | reverse complement strand
GGTGTGAGTGGGGTCCTTTATAGATAATCAATAGCAAATAAGAAGAATATGACATATTTATCGTATTAATTAAGCATAAACAATATACTATATCAATACAGTCAATATTATTATAATCATTAATATTAATATTATTATAATCATTAATATGTATAAAGGGGATCATAAACTATATCGGTATAATTAACGACTTTTAAATCTGTGTTGAAACATATGTTGCATTCTAATTCTTAATATGACTTTTCAAGCCGCAACATATGAAATCATATAGGTAAGGAGGATATAACACATATATCATTATGAAATTTGAACCAATGCATTCAACATATATCAATTTAAATAAAATAACTAGAACCATCAATATTGTATACATGCAATCCGAACTCTGCAGGGATGCAACATCATCTTCAAAATTAGCGTTGGATATATGTTTTGTTTTTCTTTCTCCGTAGGGATGCAACATCATCTTCAAAATTAGTGTTGGATATATGTTTTGTTTTTCTTTCTCCTTGTATAATTTTCTACATAGTGATTCTTTCTAAGATTCCCCCCCCCCAAACCAAGAGTGGGGATGTTCTAGAGGACGAGTTGGTGAGAAAATGGTGGCAACAACTTACTCTCTCACTCTACCCATTTAGTAGGTCATGAGTCATGACATGATAACCTCCTACCAGTTTAAAAGGGCAAAGAAAAGGCACACCTTTCTATGAGGGTGTTTATAACTCTTGATTAGGTGGAAAGTGTGAGGTTAAGTTAATAGGCGTTAGACGCATGGATGGCAATTTAGCATGCCACCTGATTTTCTTTCTCCCTTTCTTAATCATTTGATTATGGTTATATACATATGTACATACATGAACACTTGTATATATAGATGCACAAATAGTATTCATTTTTGTCATTTATGAATTAATAGATATTGATACACAAACAGCTAGCTAATCGTGCCATTTTTCTTTCTGTGATTTGGAAAGACGGAGAAACCAAGATGAATTTGGCCAAACATTTTTCCTTCTTTTATAGGAGAGAGTGATTTCAGTGTGAGGCCCTCACACCTAACTCCCACGTGGAAACTTTTGGCCGCACTCCAATCCAAAATTAAAAATGACTTGTACCAAACACCGGACCACTTGTTTGGTGTAGGGAAAATATATTGGCAACATCTGTTCCTCTGCCTTTATATCTCATGATTGACTCTACTTACTCAAGTTGTGTGGTCTTGGATTTCTCTGAGATATGTGACATGATGCATGCAAATTAAGTTAGTTTCAAATGCTTGAATCTTAAACCAACATTTTATGTTGCATATACTTGTGGAAAGAACTTCCCTAATTTGATGTTTAGACCTATAAAACTACTTGAATTGAAGGCAATAACCCTGTATTATTATGAGCAAGCACCGAGTTAGTAATTATAACCCAAATTAAAAGAGTTATGTTTCTGTTAATTATATCTATTATGTGGGTGTGTCATTTGATTTTAATGGATTTTACAGAGATCATCTGATATTTTGATGTCCCATATGGAGGCCATCTTTTCTCGTACATCTGTTGAACATACATCCGCTATAATACAAACACAAATATAAATAACAGATATCTATCATGTGAGTGTCATGTGACTTCAATGATTTGCAAATGAGGCCTTCTAGCGATGTGAGTGTCATGTGACTTCAATGATTTGCAAATGAGGCCTTCTAGCGACACTCGCCCAAGCAGTGTCACATCCCTCAATAGGTAGGGGACATTTGTCCTAACCTAACCCACCCAAACTTAACTTTGGGTGGGGTTAGGGTTAGGGATTCCCCTATGTGGCAAGTGTCCTTAGAATTATTCTTTGCAAATAGATAGTACTATATTACAGAAAGACTATCTAATCTGCCAGGATAAAGGATGTTAATCTGCTAATAGTAAAGTTTGTAGATAATACTGCCGTTAGGCATTATGTTAAGGAGCATTAAATTCTCCCAAACTACCTCCAGTACGAATTTAATGAGTTTGATTTTTCTAACTAAAATTGAAAATTGTAACCATCTGCGTGCAACACTTAACAAAATTTAATAAAAATAATATATTCTCTAGAAAGCCATTTTAAACAAATTCTAACCATTGACAACAATTTATCATATCTTCAGCTCATATTTTTTATTTTCTGAAAACAAAGATCACTATTTAAAAACTATTAAAAAAGCCATCACAGATTCTAGATGACTTATTATTATTATTTTTTTTTTTTTTTTGCTTTTTCTTAATAATGATTTTTGTTTTTAAAAATAAAATTATCAGTGATTTTGTTTTTAGAGAATAAATAATTTTATTAATATATATTAAGTTTTGCATGTAGATGATTACAAGTTTTAATTTTAGGTAGAAAAGTTAAACCCAAAATTCATACTCATTTTTCTATGACAATGAAGAAATTTGGGGAGCATTTAATGCTTCTTAACATATGCACTAAGGGCGCACTATAGAAAAATTTATCATGAATAACTGATCCGTAAGTGAATAGCTGTATCTTTAACCCGAGATTTAGGAAGTAAGCCAAACAAAACAAATGAGTCTAGTTGGATGTTCTAGAGGACGAGTTGGTGAGAAAATGGTGGCAACAACTTACTCTCTCACTCTACCCATTTAGTAGGTCATGAGTCATGACATGATAACCTCCTACCAGTTTAAAAGGGCAAAGAAAAGGCACACCTTTCTATGAGGGTGTTTATAACTCTTGATTAGGTGGAAAGTGTGAGGTTAAGTTAATAGGAGTTAGACGCATGGATGGCAATTTAGCATGCCACCTGATTTTCTTTCTCCCTTTCTTAATCATTTGATTATGGTTATATACATATGTACATACATGAACACTTGTATATATAGATGCACAAATAGTATTCATTTTTGTCATTTATGAATTAATAGATATTGATACACAAACAGCTAGCTAATCGTGCCATTTTTCTTTCTATGATTTGGAAAGACGGAGAAACCGAGATGAATTTGGCCAAACATTTTTCCTTCTTTTATAGGAGACAGTGATTTCAGTGTGAGGCCCTCACACCTAACTCCCACGTGGAAACTTTTGGCCGCACTCCAATCCAAAATTAAAAATGGCTTGTACCAAACACCGGACCGGTTGTTTGGTGTAGGGAAAATATATTGGCAACATCTGTTCCTCTGCCTTTATATCTCATGATTGACTCTACTTACTCAAGTTATGTGGTCTTGGATTTCTCTGAGATATGTGACATGATGCATGCAAATTAAGTTAGTTTCAAATGCTTGAATCTTAAACCAACATTTTATGTTGCATATACTTGTGGAAAGAACTTCCCTAATTTGATGTTTAGACCTATAAAACTACTTGAATTGAAGGCAATAACCCTGTATTATTATGAGCAAGCACCGAGTTAGTAATTATAACCCAAATTAAACAGAGTTATGTTTCTGTTAATTATATCTATTATGTGGGTGTGTCATTTGATTTTAATGGATTTTACAGAGATCATCTGATATTTTGATGTCCCATATGGAGGCCATCTTTTCTCGTACATCTGTTGAACATACATCCGCTATAATACAAACACAAATATAAATAACAGATATCTATCATGTGAGTGTCATGTGACTTCAATGATTTGCAAATGAGGCCTTCTAGCGATGTGAGTGTCATGTGACTTCAATGATTTGCAAATGAGGCCTTCTAGCGACACTCGCCCAAGCGAGTGTCGCTGTCACCCCTCAATAGGTAGGGGACATTTGTCCCCTAACCCTAACCCCACCCAAACTTAACTTTGGGTGGGGTTAGGGTTAGGGGATTTTCCCCTTTATGTGGCAAGTGTCCTTAGAATTATTCTTTGCAAATAGATAGTACTATATTACAGAAAGACTATCTAATCTGCCAGGATAAAGGATGTTAATCTGCTAATAGTAAAGTTTGTAGATAATTCTGCCGTTAGGCATTATGTTAAGGAGCATTAAATTCTCCCAAACTACCTCCGAGTACGAATTTAATGAGTTTGATTTTTTCTAACTAAAATTGAAAATTGTAACCATCTGCGTGCAACACTTAACAAAATTTAATAAAAATAATATATTCTCTAGAAAGCCATTTTAAACAAATTCTAACCATTGACAACAATTTATCATATCTTCAGCTCATATTTTTTATTTTCTGAAAACAAAGATCACTATTTAAAAACTATTAAAAAAGCCATCACAGATTCTAGATGACTTATTATTATTATTTTCTTTTTTTTTTTGCTTTTTCTTAATAATGATTTTTGTTTTAAAAATAAAATTATCAGTGATTTTTGTTTTTAGAGAATAAATAATTTTTATTAATATATATTAAGTTTTGCATGTAGATGATTACAAGTTTTAATTTTAGGTAGAAAAAGTTAAACCCAAAATTCATACTCATTTTTCTATGACAATGAAGAAATTTGGGGAGCATTTAATGCTTCTTAACATATGCACTAAGGGCGCACTATAGAAAAATTTATCATGAATAACTGATCCGTAAGTGAATAGCTGTATCTTTAACCCGAGATTTAGGAAGTAAGCCAAACAAAAACAAATGAGTCTAGTTGGATGCTCTAAAATTCTACACCCAGAAGCTGATTAGGGGCTGAATGATTGGACCCAAGCCACACAAACAATGTGGGCCTTAATTACTTCTGCATAACATTGCGTGTGAATGCACGCGCACGCAAAGGATTCTAAAGGAATATTGGTGGTCTTGAATTAGGTTCAAGTCTAGTTCACTAGTTGCATTGCCAAATTGCTCTTGCTGAGTTTTTGAATTGATTGGCTCCAACTCTATAATATCAATAACCACCTTTAGATTTCGGATCCTTACCCGGCCCATGTGCTACCAAACTCACTTGATCCCTTCTAGAAGATTAAAGGCAAGCTCAAGTAGGAGGATTGCAGACGATTGTTGTGGTTGTGATGGTTGGTTTACCCTCCACTTGTTATTTCCTACTTTCTGTGGTTCAAGTTTTGGTTTAGAGACAAGTGGTTGTTAGGTTTGGACTTGTTTTGGCGGCCTGGGTTCATATCTATGCATTTCTCACACCTTATATGAGTGGCTTGGAATCTTGTATATTCTTGATTGTACAGAAATCTTATAAATTTGTGATAAATTTTGTGTATCCATAACCATATCTATTAGGATACAGATATAGTTATTCAAATCTATAACTGATAGGATATGGTTGTGGATATGGTTATGTAGTGAAATATCCGGATCCATATCCTGAATATCCGAATATATGTTGAAATACAACTATACTTGTTTCAATCCTTAGATTAATGAATTTGAGATGAATTTTGATGATCTAGAGATCCAATCTTAGCTTTTCAGATATAAAACATATTAATGAACTCTCTAGTATCACATGAACTATAATATATTCGATATTATTTAGTTTTCTCATATCCGTTTTGTATCTGCATGTATATTCGAACATATGTCCGCATTGTATATTCGTATGTGCATCCGATTTTAGCGGATATGGATACGAGTTTCATTCTTTTGAAATATATTTGTGTTCGTAACCATATCTATGAATGACAAGCGGATTGGATATAATAAGGTGTCATGTCCGAGCCGTATCACCGTTTGCACCCCTACTACATCTCTTCCTCTTCTAGGTTCCAAAATGACAAAATTTCTAGATTAACAACACAAATAGATGTTTATCTTCTTATTTCCAAACGGAAGATAAAAAAAAGTTGCTTGGGACCAAATGAAGAGAGAATGTAACTGGTCACAAGCTAATATTAGAATATTCTACATGTCAACGGTGCTCTAAATTATACAAAAATCAGTTGAAATGTTCAAACTAACTCTGTTCGCATGTGAGATATTTGAAGATTTATACTCATCAATCGTAAATGTATAGATTGCTTTGCAACCAAGAATGCAAAGGATCTGAAATCACTCAGATGACTTCTATGTTGCGCGCTCTCTCTCTCTCTCTAAAAGATCCAAACTCTCTCTCTCTCTCTCTCTCTCTCAATCTAATCTCTCACAAAAATCCAAAGTCACATGATTTGCTCATATCATGAACCAGCAAGAGCAAAGCGGCTCCTTTCTCTTCTTAAAATTCCAAACTACTTTGCTTTTCCTAACAAGTTTTGTATTTTTGTATACCAAACTCTCTTGGCAAATTAGGCAGGAGCAATTTGGATTAGCTAAAGAAGTTTGTTTAACAAGAAGTGAAAAGCTTAAATCGGATTATTTTTCTCTGTACTATTGGTCTACAGGATTTGACTATGCTAGAGATTAGGTTGAATTTAGATTCCTTCAAATCCAATTTTGGCTATTTTATTGCTACTAATTAAGAGACGAACATATTCAAGGAAATACGAGCTTAGTACCAAGTCCATTTCCATTTAAACCATTTTATACAACATTAAAAAATAAATATAAATTGTTTAAATTGCTATTCTCAAATTCCCAGCTGGAAACTATTGGGATTGTGTCTTTGATTCTTTGTATAACTTCATGAGAGTTAGATATGATTGAAGGTCTATCATGATTAAGAGATTATATCTCATCATGATAAGGAGTTTATATCCTATTCTAATTAGGAAGTTTGGCTAGGGATAGAGTTTTGGTTTATCTATATATAGTCTTCTATTATTGGAGGAAAAACCAAGGAGAAGAAAGGAGCCGCTATTCTTGTAATCTAGGTCAGCAGAGTGCGTAAACTAAATTTAAGAATAGTGTGCGAGAGGAGAGGGTTTCGCAGCCTTTGTCCGTGTAAAAATTGCAAGGTTGGGAGAGGATTTCACAATCTTTGTCCGTCCAAAAGACTACAAAGAGAGGGATTTGGAGAGAATATGAGAGGTTGATTACATATATGAGGTTGAGAGATTGAGAGAGGAGAGTGGAGTGGTTCCTCCTCTAGTTCTCCCTAATACACAGTGCATTTCTCGTATTGTTGCCCCGTGGATGTAGGTCGAAGTTGATTGACCAAACCACGTTAAATCTCAGTATTCTTTTACTTGACTATGAGTATTTTCTATCTTGTTGATTATGGTTGGTTTCCGGGTTGCGAAGATCATAGTAGGTGGGGACTAAAATCCCCAACAGAAACCCTACTTAGACTACATATATATTATATTTGAATCCAATCTACTAAGTTTTTCTATAAATAATTTGAATCTAGATGCAAAATGAATTTGGGTAGCAAAATCAAAATAGCATGGATTTTTTGATTTGTGGGAGAAGGAAGTAACTAGAGATTGGATTGAATGACTTAGAGTCTATTTGGTATTGTTGGAGTTTATAATATAAGTTACTTATAAATGTAGGTTAATAGAAGCAACTTATATAAGTTGTTAAAAATAGGTGTTTGGTAATTAAATATTAAACATTACTTAAAAGTGATTAAGATGTTCTAGAACTGTACTTAATGATCATTGTTAAAAATCAAAGGTATATACGGTATATAACTAAAAAAGCAAAAGTTATTAAAAGCATCTTCAGATTGCTTATAAAAATACTTTTAAAGAAGCAATTTCAACAAGCATGCTAAAAAATTCTGAAACACCACTATTGATTGCTCATTGAAAAAAATAAGCAGAAGCACCCTAAAATGTAATACCAAACTAGCCCTTAATCAATGAATATTTTGACATTGAAAGTTCCACTTTAAGGTAAACGATGCTTATCAATTTAGCGACATTATACTTATGAAATTCTTATTAGAGAAAAATGTAGGAACTTGGTACGAAACACAAATTTTGTGCTTGGTAGTGAGGTGGTCCATTCCTATCCACTCTAACAGCATGAATGTGGTCCGTTTGAATAAGTGGATGGGAATGTCTTACTATACCAAGCTCATCTTTTGATAAGGACATGTCCTCCTTCTTATTATTACTTCACAAGCAAGGAAACACAAAGTTCATAATGTTTCATACGAAAACATCCAAATCTAGCCGAAATTTTCCTCCATACCTTGTAGCGTGCCTTAGTAAAATCCTATGTGCCAAGTTTTATTGTCGTACTCGGTCCAAGTTCATGATTGCAACCTAATACTTTCTATTGGGCTGAGCCCAACTATTTGGGAGCGGGACTTAACCAAATTAGCATGGATT
This sequence comes from Asparagus setaceus, assembly GCA_012295165.1. Taxonomy (NCBI): domain Eukaryota; kingdom Viridiplantae; phylum Streptophyta; class Magnoliopsida; order Asparagales; family Asparagaceae; genus Asparagus; species Asparagus setaceus. The sequence goes on along the minus strand of CM022703.1, from coordinate 68,351,363 downwards.
TTTGATTTGTGGGAGAAGGAAGTAACTAGAGATTGGATTGAATGACTTAGAGTCTATTTGGTATTGTTGGAGTTTATAATATAAGTTACTTATAAATGTAGGTTAATAGAAGCAACTTATATAAGTTGTTAAAAATAGGTGTTTGGTAATTAAATATTAAACATTACTTAAAAGTGATTAAGATGTTCTAGAACTGTACTTAATGATCATTGTTAAAAATCAAAGGTATATCGGTATATAACTAAAAAAGCAAAAGTCGTTATTAAAAGCATCTTGATTGCTTATAAAAATACTTTTAAAAGCGTAGCAATTTCAACAAGCATGCTAAAAAATTCTGAAACACCACTATTGATTGCTCATTGAAAAATAAGCGAAGCACCCTAAAATGTAATACCAAACTAGCCCTTAATCAATGAATATTTTGACATTGAAAGTTCCACTTTAAGGTAGCGATGCTTATCAATTTAGCGACATTATACTTATGAATTTCTTATTAGAGAATGGAGAATCCTAAGCATAAATTTTGGCTGCAGAATGGTGGTGGCCCATTCCTATCCACTCTCTAACACACGTGAATGTGGCCCCCATTCAACGAAATGACGAATGCTGCCACTTCACTACCAAGACAAAACTTACGCTTGCATCAAGCTTCCTCCATATTGCTCTTCCTATTATTACTTCACAAGCAAGGAAACACAAAAGTTCATAATGTTTTATACGAAAACATCCAAATCTAGCCGAAATTTTTCCTCCATACCTTGTAGCGTGCCTTAGTAAAATCCTATGTGCCAAGTTTTATTGTCGTACTCGGTCCAAGTTCATGATTGCAACCTAATACTTTCTATTGGGCTGAGCCCAACTATTTGGGAGCGGGACTTAACCAAATTAGCTCCCCAGGTTTAGCCCATAAATTTAGTCATTCTTTTTCATATTCTGACAAAATTAATGGCATATCCTTTATTTTAAAACTATTATAAATACTAGATTGGATGCACGTGCATTACACGTGGTTAAATATTATTATCATTTTTTTGTTCTATTTTCTTACTTAACTCGGTTGTGAAATATTTCTTTTAATTTCCGTGAAAAAGTAAAATAATTTATTGTCTATATACCTATATAGTTAATCAAAAGTATTAAAATTACCATAACCAAAGTCAAAATTACATGGGCAATTCGCATTAAGTACAATTTATAATAAATAGTACATGAAGGTCGAGAACCTTTTATGAAAAAATAATTTTTATGCAAATAATTTCATTCTCATCCCAATCCTATGTTTTCATCTTATAATTTTGCAATTCATGGTATTTTATACCCTTTTAATTAATTTCCACTTTAATGTAATATCCCATGAGGCTAATAGACTCTTAATGAAAGATCATATACCAATAAGTATGGATCTTAATTATGAGAATTTTTCCAAGGTAATATTATTATATTCTAGATGTTTATGTTCGGATTGTCAAAGCAAGCTATGAAATGACTAATTAATATATTTCATGCTAGTATGATATTTTTCTTGGTAGAGTAACTTGTTGTTTTCTGAGACATAAAATTGCTTTATAGCTAACTTTGACTATTTCAATGAATTGGAGATTTGCTCATGTCTTTAAATTATGTTTATTTTTTAATGAGTATGAGATTCCTATTTATTTAAAGATCCTTCTCCATCTCATTTGATTACTCTTGCAATTGAACTTTTTTTAGCTTAACTCGCCATACACCTTCTATTAGGGCTCATCTCTATTTCTTAGTACCTAGTGGCTAGTGTTATTCTGATGGGATGTAGTTATTCTAATTCAAGTTTGTCAAAATAATTGCAAGTGGTGAAGACCCCTAAATCTTTTGAAATGATATGTATTGAATATCTTAAAATAAAATATCAAAAACTTAAACAACACATATTTGAGTAGTTTTACTCACATAATTATTTTTAATTAACATACCTATTGAACATATCAAAGGCTCACAATTGGTGAAGACCCTAAATATTTTAAAATGATATATATTGAACATCTCATAACCAAAACATCAGAATAACTTAATTATGGCTAAAACTAATTTATACCTCTTTTCGCGTGTGTCTATAAAGCATAATATTGGAAATATAAAATATTTAAAATGAAATGCATTAAATTAGAATTTGGTTGTAAATTAAGAGCCTTTATTTGAATAATTTTATATACATAATTCCTTTTACTTAACATACATCTTGAACATTTCAAAAGCCTAAATATCCAAGTTTTCACTTTTCAAACTACCTTTTTCAGTCATAAAAATTTTTAAAAAACCCTTTTCCACTGAGTTGGTTGCTTATAGTAAAATGCTGCATCTTTCCTATTTGATATAGTAAATTATTAAGCAAACGATATATCTCATGTTTAGTGCAGATAACTATGCGAATAAAGTATAATAATTTAAAGGCTAAATATCAACCAACCCGGTTAACTTTGGATGATAATCGATAATCCCATAACTTTGAAAATGTCATAAAATCCACTAAATTTTAGGGGTTATCGAAAACCTTTAACTTTGAGATTTTATCGGAAACCACTCTAAAAGCGGTAATTTTAGGGGAATTTTCGATAAAATCTCAAAGTTGAGGGGTTTTCGATAAAATCTAAAATTTAAAGGGGTTTCTTATAATCACTACTCAATGGGATTTTCTAATATTATATCTAAAACTAATCTAAAATTTGCGTCCTCACCAAAATTTCCTCAAAACTGGTCGATTCATTCTCTACTTTTGTTGAACTTTCTTGGATGTAATTGATTTGAAAATGATTATCAATATTATTTCTGGATTGAAAATATTAAGTTCGTGATCCATTCCCAAAGACACTTCATGTGACCGGTTCTACAGTTGATGAGAGCATTAGAAGTGGCTAAGAACGGTCTTCCTAAGATCACGGGTATCGTCCTGGGATTGGAAACGGGTTGCGTTTC
>CM022703.1:68137912-68348314 GCA_012295165.1 Asparagus setaceus | reverse complement strand
ATTGGTTGTTGCATTTGTTTTACTTCTTTTTCCTTTAAAAAATCTTATCTAGGACTCATATTATACATATTTTCCTTACCATGTTCTTCCTTGGTTGTTTTCTCTTCCCTATACATCAGTTGTTAAAATATATTGAGGTTATTGTTTTGAGAATAGAAACATCTTTTTCGAAAACGGTGCACCCGGCCAAGTGGCGGAGGTGGCTCTACCACTTTGGTCGAACCACGCCACTTTGCCGAGCCACCGGCCAGTGGGTCGAGGTGGCTCGCCACCATAGCCGAGCCACTCGCCAATTTGGCCGAGGTGGTTTCCTAAGTGGCCGAGCCACTTGTGGTCGGGCACACCCATTTGTATAAATAGGGTCTTCGGATTAGAGGGTCGGATTTTTGGAACCCCGGGATTTTGGCGGATTTTCAGAGGCTTGGACTTCAGCTGGATCTTGGGATTTTCTGAGTGAGCTCTCGCGAGATCTACAAGCCGTCAACGCAACGTTCCAAGCACCAGCGAGCATAAGTTCGGTCAACGTCAGATCTACAAATCACGAGGTAAGTTTAATCGGGTCGGCACAGACACACACAGGATTTCTCCTAGTAGATCTCACCCGCCCGCGATCCTCTCCTTCGTGAGTGTGATCCTCAGCGCCTTCCTTTGTGAAACGAACCCTTCACGCCTCAGAAGTTCTAGAACCCGGTTTTACCGGATCGAATTGCGATGGTCCACGGACGAATAAAAAGTCCCCGGCACAGGCAAAAAATCCACGCAAGCGAGGATCCCGAAAAATAGAGATCCTCGTGTTTGTTCACAAAAGGAAAAAGTTATAATTTTCATTTTCATTGTACGCCTTAAATAAAAGACATTTCTTTCGTTTGAATTTTGTTGTAGGCCAACGAAGCTGTAAACGAATTTAACAAAGCAATGAATACAAAACCGACTTTCCCCGCGAACAAGCTGGCGACCACAGTGGGAGCCACCGGCCTCAGATCGGAGGTCGTCGTGCCGCAACCGCGGATCCCCATCCCGGTGGAGGAAGAGGTCGAAGTTCGTTCGACCAGCCAGGCACGAGGAGTATCTTTCCTCGTCCTCCAGATCCAGCTCTCCCCGCCGCTCCAAGAAGGTCTCCGCTGCAAGGAGAACCCGATGGGCCTCCGACGTAGAGCCCCAGGACGGCGAGTCCAACCCCGCTGCCGCAGGTAGCGAGAAATCCTCTTCGGCCCGGGTCCAGATACGATGGCCCGAGGTGAACGCCGAGGACGCTACCAGACTCTCCAAGCGAGCCCGCCAAAGGCGACGACAAAGCATGGCGCTAACATGCCAAGGCCGCAATCCATGGATGGGGTCCGCTACGGCGGATCTAAGATCCGACTTACGCAGGCTTCACCGAAAGTGATCGACGGTCCATCCAAGCCGCCAACCAACGAAAGTGGGTCCGTGTTAAACGGAACCGCTCCATGCTTCGTGGCGATCCGGAAGCGCCGCGACTCTTGCGCAGTGCACGAAGCTTTGGTGCGAGCCGTGGAATTGAAGAAGGAGGTGGTAAAGAAGCCGCCAACACACTGCCAGGTTTGGAGGCCCAAATCGAACAGTGCTCCAACCCCAGCTGGCACGGCACCAAAAACTGCCAAGCTTCCAGTTCCTGGCCCGACCCTTAAGCCGAAGACAACAGGCGACGGCGCCTCGAGGTCAAAGGCATTTGCATCTGAACCGGTGGTGAAGCCAACTCCCGCCACCACCACCAAACCAACTATCAAGGATCACTTGGGTCCTCTGAAGGAATCACGGGTCACTCCTCATACAGGAGGCTACACCCGTTTCAAAAAGGATCGGGAGATTCCTGCAACCCCACCAACCGGACTGAAAATCGAAGTCCGAGAGTCCCCCGATACTTCGCGCTTACATAAGCGAAAGTCAAGGCGAGTCACTTTCGGTAGTTTCGGTGAACAAGGCCATTCTCGGAAGAGCGCTTTGATGCGATGGCAGCGACGTTATACAGGATGTAGCCAGACACACGACGGGTTGCTCCGTTACACACCCGGCGAGTATGCTGTCTGAGGGGTGCAAAGAAATCTCAAGGGTTCCCTAAACCGACGCGGTCATGCTTGTGCTCCAAGCTCATCAAGGCGGTGCTTTGGTGCAATTGCCATCGAAACTCCGTAAAGGGTGTCGTCTTCCAGACTCACCACGAAATGCCGAGACCCAGTCAAGGCGATTCGCGAAGATCAGCACCTCGAGTCAATGAGTTCCCGTGAGGTCACTAACAATATGACCGCAAGAAACCGCCGTCAGCGCTTATTCCTAGCGCATCGCAATGGTTAACTCGTTTGCGGTCCCGGACTATTCGACGGTCCAATTATGACAAGCTTTTGAGAGGACTACCTTCAGAGGATGAAGTATCAGACCCTGGGTCGGCAATGGCATCCGACAATACAGTTTCTAGTGAGGACAACCCGGCGCTTATGATCGGTCTGAGATCAAGTGGCTAAAATGCTAGATGAAGCATTGGCCAATCAGCGAGAAAACTTCAAGCTAGAGATGGATTTGGCCATGCAAACGATGAGAGAAATGTATGACCAACAGATCCAAGCCCTAACGAAACATCGAGGTGAATCAAGTCAACGCATCGACGTTGATCAAGATGACAGCGATTCGGACCAGGAGGAAGCACAAGAAGATGATAACCCTCCTGAACCACGCAACGCTGGGCATAATGCAGATGTTGTTACTCATGAGAATGAGAAGATCAAAAACCTCGAGAATAAACTCAACTCTTTGATTTCCGCGCAAGAGGTGAAGAAAACCGGCATCCCTTGCCCATATCCTAGGGAGTGGGAATCAATCCCATACCCGGCAAAGTTTAACTTAAAAACTTCACACCGTTTGGCGGGAAGGGTTCACCAACTCAACACCGATATACTTCAAGTCCCACTTGGGGTAATATCGAAATGAACCCTTGATGGTTCGATTCATTGGCCTTTGGTGGGGGCGCCGATTGGTACCGCCGTAAGGGAGTATTCACGAGGACATGGAGTCTAGCTTCCTCACCAATTTCTTCGATGATGATACCGGCATCGATCGACATTGTTCGACGAGAAGCAAAGCGGGCTGTAGATACCTTCGTCAGCGATTAGGAACAAAGCGATGAACTTAGGGATCCGATATGAAGGAGTTCATCCTCCGCACTGCCACAACAATTTATCGATAGACGGCTTGAAGCAATGGGGACAGCACCATCTATAACGGAAAGGACTTGAAGGTTCGTGGAGAGCAAGCTAAAAGGTTCCTTAAAAGGAAGAAAGCAGAAAGAGGCCAGCCGGCAACAAACACGAACAAACAGAATTTTGTACCACGCGGCAGAGGTAAGGTGCCAGCAAAGTCTGTAGATGCCAATCAAACATTGAATGCAACCACACGGCGGTCATAGCGGCGTGCATCCACGGCAATCGCGACCTCAATGGCGCCAACAAGCTCAAAATCAGAAACCTTCTGGTTCGAGGTTTCCCAAGACTTACTCGTTCAAAGACGAGGAGGTTCCGGGCATTTTCAAATATCTTCTGGAGAACAATAAGATTTAATTGCCCCCGATTGTAAATTAAGAGGAGGCAAAGAAGGTTACAGATCCTAAGTACTGTGCTTATCACAGGGCGATACATCATCCTACAAAATTCTGCTAATCATCTCAGGGACAAGATTCAAGCCTTGATCGATGTTGGAGTCATCACTCCAAAACCTTCTAAAGATAAGAAGGTGGGAGCAAATGCAGTCTCTATAAACTTCAGATCAGTTCCTTTGGATTGGTTTCAACCGACGCCAGTCGTAAAGGTAGGAATGAAGATGGTAAATGAGGATCCTCACGGGCAACGTGAGAAGGGGCTCGTACCGCACACAACAGTAAACAGAGAAATCCTTTGGGTCCACCCTGACTTGCTGGAAGACGATCAGTGGACTACCTCTTCGCCCAAAAAGAAGTCCAAGGGAAAAGGAAAACTATGCCATGCCGCTTCGGCAATTCCGGAGAAGGACGATGAAGAAGTGACGACCTTCCAGTTTTCGGAAAAAGATCATGAAGTCTTTGCCACAAGGAGTGGGCACGAATACAACTACAAGTATCCGGAGATTCCAAATCCGAATGCGAAGATGCTATCTGAACTGGGGGTGGCCGCAGCTCCTCTCACTCGAGCAGAGAAAGTACAACAGCAGACGGCTGCCAAAGAGAAAATAGCTGAAGCAAAGGAGAAGCAACCACAGGCCCAGGAAGCACAACTCGCGAAGCAGTCCCGATTCAATCGCCCGATTGTGAGGGATAGACCGGGAACATCAAATTCTCCGTACCGCTTCGATATCATGGCCCAATTGGAAAACATCCCGGCTAGAATAACTCTCTACGAGTTGCTACGATTATCAAAAGAGACCCGGGAAGCTTTACAAGAAGCTCTTGCCGATTCTGAAGTATTCCTCGCTCAGATTAAGCCGACTCCGGAAGAATCACTGCTTGTCACAACAGCGAGAGCACTTTCCCTGCATCGCCTTTACGAAGGAGGATATGCAGACGAAAAATTCGAAGCATGATAGACCACTGTACTTCACAGGGTATATTGGCTCTAGTGAAGTTAACCGGATCCAAGTCGATCCGGGTTCCGCTGTGAGCATCGATCACATAGCAAGTAAGCTGGCGTCCACAGGCACAATGATTTACGGATTTAACACCAGTGGGACTCGGCCACTTGGTAAAATCTGGATTAAGTGCCAGATGGGGGACTTGAAGTCCGAGGTCACTTGCTATGTGATCGATGCAGAGACTTCCTATAACCTATTGTTGGGTCGGCCTTGGATCCACGGTAACGTTATAGTCCCATCTACTCTTCATCAGTGTCTCAAATATGTAGACACAAATAATGAAGTCAAGACGGTGGTCGCGGACAAATAGCCGCTTAAGGATGGAGAATTATTTCCGATTCCTCCTCACGTAATGAGTCGGCGAATCATCGGCCCAAAGGCGGGCGGTGAAGAAGGCGTCTAGAAGCCGAGCTTGATTATAGCGGTGGTTTTATTTTAAATGACATTGTACCCCTTGTAATCAATCTTGATGATGAAGAATCGTCAGATGAACATTGTAATTGGCAAATTGCCGATGAATCAATAAATGACGATTTAGAGTACCACTTGTCTTTGAATGATGTGATGACAGGTTTATACAACGATCCAGAGTTGTACCTACCAACTCGATCATCTTGCTTTACGCAAAAGCAGTTTCGAGACTCCATTGGGGCAACACTCGTAATCCCACGAAGATCAAGTAGTGAAAAAGACTTAGTTTACGGAAAAGGAATCTTTGTTCCAACGCCGAATCATTTTCTCGAAGAAGATGAAGATGACGATGGGCCTATCCTCCACACATTCAGATATAGTCCAGAAACACTGGATATCATGAAAAAATGGGGGTATGACTTGACACGAGGGGAAGGTCTATGTTTCGGACGAGGTCCTCGAATCCCTCCTAAAGCGGCATATGTCCCAAGAGGAAAGCCGGATAATTACTATGCATTTAGAAGAGGGTTGGGATACGAATCCTCCTCAGAAGATGAATGCTCATGGCTGATTGATAATAATCCACCCAATGAGGGAGACGGACATTGATGCGATTCTTGACTTGGATTACACACGACCTGGGAGAAGCTTTCAAGGCTTTGATGTCAAATATGGCTACGGTCGATCCTGCTACTATTGAGAGTGATGAAGATATGCCAATATGGGAAGACCCATGGATCCATCAACTCAGAGAGCAGTTTGGGGATAGATTTAAACAAAGAGAACCCCCCACTAAGGACGAGGTAGTCCAGGTTAATATGGGTGACGAGGACCATCCTAAGCTCATAAACATCAGCAATACCCTCCCCTCGGAAGAGAAGGAAAAGTTAATCACCCTAATCAGAGAGTATATCGACGTGTTCGCCTGGAGCTACGAAGAAATGCCAGGGCTCGACCCTAATGTGGCAACACATCATCTCAACATCAAAGTGGATGTCAAACCTGTCAAACAATCACAAAGACGGTTTCGTCCTCAGATTATGTAGGCAATTGTCGACGAAGTGAGGAAACTCATAGAATCGGGATTCATCAAGGAAATTCAACATTCGGATTGGGTGGCGAATATAGTCCCGGTCATGAAGAAGAATGGTTCGATTAGGATGCATGTGGAGCTACAGGAGACTGGTGGCTTGAAGATGACTTTCCTCTCCCAATCACTAATGTCATAGTTGACAATACGTGCGGATTTGAAAGAATGTCATTCATGGATGGTTTCTAGGGTTACAATCAGATCAAGATGCACCCCGATGATGCTAAACACCCGGCGCGCTATCGAATATATTGCTACACGGTCATGCCGTTCGGCCTCAAAAATGCTGGCGCCACATATCAGCGAGCAATGACTAAGATTTTCCAGGATCATCTCCGGAAAACGGTCGAATGTTACGTCGACGACTTGGTCGTGAAAAGCCGTGACAAGTAAGATCACATCAAAGATCTTAGAACAGTATTTGAGCTCATGCGAACTCACCAGCTAAAGATGAACCCCACCAAATCATTCCTTGGGATGTCCAGTGGCAAGTTCCTCGGCTTCATCGTCACCAATAAAGGAATCCATGTTGATCATGATAAAGTGAAAGCGATCCAAGACTTACAACCCCCAAGAAATTTGAGGGAACTCAGAGGGTTATAAGGGCGATTGGCGTACATCCGACGGTTCATATCAAACCTATCCGGGAAGTGCCAACCATTCTCTAAGTTGAACAAGAAGGGCATGTCGTTTATTTGGGATGACGCCTGTCAGAAAGCGTTCGAAGAGATCAAGTTGTATCTCGCCAAACCTCCTGTTCTTATTAGCGTGTCGGAAAACCGCTTCGATTTACATCAAGGCAGCGGATCACTTTCGTTAAAGCTTTACTGCTTGAGGGCGGCGGCGGTGGTCCGCGAGCGGCGATGTATTACTGGCGAACATTAGTGGTCGCGAGTCTCGATATCCAATGGTGAAGCGATTGCCTTGCATTAGTGTTCGCGATTCGTAAAATGCGGCACTATTTGGTCGGACGGGCGATTTATGTTATCTCTAACGTAAATCCGGTCCGAATATTTATGACCCACCGGCCTCAATGAGTTGGCGCTGGCTTAAATGGGCCTTACTCTTGTCCCAATATGACTTGCACTTTAAACGAAGTCGGTCAAAGGACAAGCGATTTGCGATCTCGACCAACCCGACGGGCCTTGATTGAGCTATATGATGATCTGGGATGAAGTTCACGGTCAACACTACATCGCACCAACAGATATGGCGACTATACTTTGACGGAGCTTCTAGAGCTACCAACGTGGCAAGTGCCCCCGGATGTTCTAAGATTTCTGCCGGAGTCGGGGTTGTCTTAGTTTCCCCGGGGAATCACGTCATGCCCCGCGCTTATTCACTCACCGAACCGTGCTCTAATAACGTAGCTGAATATAATGCGTTACTTATTGGGCTTAGTTTCTAAGGAGTCGGGGTCGAGTATCTCGAAGCGTCTGGCGACTTCGCGGTGATAGTCAGCGAATCAGCGGAGAGTACGAAGTTAGAAATCCAGATCTAATTCCTTATCATCGTAGCCGCTGAGATGGCGACTCGCTCAAGAGTTCTTCATTGAATATATCCAGCGCCTCCAAAGCGCTTACAGCGGATGCCGGCGTTAGTGTCGTTAGCACAACCTTCCGACCGAGCAACTAGTTACGGTCAGGACTCATCAGCTTTTTGTACCGATATATGATGAGGTATAAGAAAATAAGGGGGTAGTTACCAAAGAGGTACATGCAACCCAAACCAAATTGGAGCCCCGAGATTGGCGCTTCCTATCATCGACACATTTACATGGTATTTTGCCGATGACGCAGGAAAAGAGTCAATCCGCGAAGAGCTCCAAGATTCTTTTACAACACGTAAACACGATGTTATATCGCCGGGTACGATGGTCTTTTACCCGATGCCTTCAAACAAAGAGGCGTAAGAGGTCCTTCTGAAGCACACGAAGGTGAATGTGGTGCACACCAACCGGTCCTAAGCTCTACGATCGAATCAGAGAATGGACTACTTTGGCCAACAATGATTAAAGACGCACCACGTGACGCCAGAGATGTCACGCGTCAAGTTCACGCTAACTATATGCATTAGCCTCCGCAGCTTGCATCCTTCGCCACATCCCGCCATTCGAGACATGGGGAATGGACGCTAGGTCCCATTTTTCTCGCCGCTAAAGGGGATCGGTTTATTCTAGCGATCACCGACTACTTCTCCAAGTGGATCAAGCAATCCCGCTTAAAAGAAGTAAAGGCGAGTGCGTCATTAAATTTATCAAACACCATGTCATCTACCGACACCTGTCCCGAGACGATCGTGCATGACAACGGTCCCTAATTTATCGCAATTCCTTTATCGTTTTGCGAAAAGTTCAAGATACAAGATGTCTCGCCGACGCCTATAATCCGCAAAGAAATGGATTAGCCGAGGCGCTCAACAAGACAATCATCAAAATTGGCCGAAGCTTGTGAAGAATAACAAGCGACCGATGATAAACTCGAGAAGCACTCGGGCGATCGCACGCACCGCACGCGACGCTAATCGGAGGGACCCCTCCCCTCGGGTTTACTGCGAAGCGCTTCTCCGCTGGAAATCCAAATTCCATCACTTCGCACGCCTTTCAAAGAGATGACGACCAAGAACAACATCGAAACGCCTCAAGAGCTCGAGATGTTAGATGAGAAGCGCCTGGAGGCTCAACAACGCATTGAGTTCTATCAAGCTAGGATGTCGAGGGCTTTCAACAAGAAAGTTCGACAGAGAACCTTTAAGGAGGGAGATCTCGTCCTCGCTGCTCGACGGCCGATAATCCTCACCTCTAAAAAGAAAGGTAAATTCAAACCCAAATGGGAAGGACCGTTTGTAATAGACACAGTCTACTCAAACGGAGCATATCGCCTCATCACCCAGAACGGCGACCGGCAATTAATGCCGATAAACGGGAAGTTCCTAAAAAAATACTACCCTTAGTATCTTCAGGATAACCCATTGTTACGGGAAGTTCCTCAGGGAATATTTCACTCGTTTCTTGAGGATAATCCTAGATTTATTTTCCTCCAAAATTCTCTCACCGATCAAATTCATTGACGGTGGGCCCACTAAAAATTTTCCTGGTCCGACCACCAGCAAAGTCCCCTCTCGATTCATTCCACGAACGAGAGGTCCACATTCAAATGTTGGTTAGCGATCCTATAAAAGTGAAAGCTATCCGCATTCTTTTAAGACTCTCAGAGCGGAGATCCCGCTCTTAGTTTCTTTCTCAGCGGGAAATAGAATATATTCTTCCTTTCCCACATTTCACCTGGAGATAGAATACATTCTTCCTCTCCGGAAGCAAGAGATAGAATACATTCTTCCTCTCTTGTTCTAGATTCTCGGAGTGGAGATCCCATTCTTAGTTTCATCTTTCAAGATTCTCAAAATGGAGATCCCATTTTTAGTCTCTTTCACTGGAAACAGGACAAAAATCCTTCCTTTCCAACGCCCGGAGATAGGAGACAAGATCCTCCTTCCTCTCCACCGGCAAGAGATAGGATACAAAATATTCCTCTCTTGTTCATCCCTCACCCGGAGATAGGGGACAAGATCCTCCTTCCTCTCCATCGGCAAGAGATAGGATACAAAACCTTCCTCTCTTGTTCATCTCTTACCCTGAGATAGGAGACAAGATCCTCCTTCCTCTCCACCTTCGGGAAATAGAACACGTTCTTCCTTTCCCACCTCAATCAATCTTACGCCGGTTCAGTCATTCTCCGGTCAAAAGAAGACACCAAGATTCATCTTGGGGTATTTTATCCCAAGCCTAAGAAGGATAAAGCCAACGCCTAACACGCTGTCGGGTTTAGTCTTTCTCCGATTGAAGAAGACACCAAGATTCATCTTGGGGTATTTTATCCCGAAACCTAAGAAGGGATAAAGCCAACGTCTAACACGCTGTCGGGTTTAGTCTTTCTCCATTGAAGAAGACACCGAGTTCGACTCGGGGCATTTTATCCTGAAGCCTAAGAAGGGATAAAGCCAACGCCTAACACGCGTTGCCGGTTTAGTCTTTCTCCGATTGAAGAAGACACCAGAGTTTGATTCTGGGGCATTTTATCCCGAAGCCTAAGAAGGGATAAAGCCAACGCCTACCACGCTGTCGTAGTCTATTCCGTGATAAAGACGGCTTCACGATTCAACATCGTAGCATTAAGTCTAAGAGAGTTTTATTCTTTTAGCACAACGTCACGTGCGGAACGGATTTGGATAATTCGCACGCTAGCCCAATTCAAACGGTAGTTGGTAAAGGCTTATCAAACCCGTTGAAGGCTGGGGGTTGGCCAATAACCCTAAAGCCGACGCCTTACACGCTGTCGGGTTTAGTCTTTCTCCGATTGAAGAAGACACCAAGATTCATCTTGGGGTATTTCATCCCGAAGCCTAAGAAGGGATTAAGCCAACGCCTCACACGCATTGCCGGGTGGTCTCTTGCCCGTAAAAGAGTACCGAGCCTATGTATTCAATATCATAGCAATAAGTCTAAAAGAGTTTCATTCTTTTAGCATTCTTTTAGCACAACGTCACGTGCGGAACGGATCCAGAGAATCCGCACGCTAGCCCAATTCAAACGGTAGTTGGTAAAGACTTATCAAACCCGCTGACTACCGAGGGTTTGCCAAAATCCTATAAGTATTATGGTTAATTATTTCGCATCTAAATAAAAGAATCATAATAAGCAATGAAAGGAATAAATCTTATTCATTTGAAGCAAATATAAAAGGAGCTACAATTGTCGAGACAATCGATTCAAGCAAAGTCATGATAATACATCTAAACAAAAAAATCACAACGACGTATCAACAAAGAAAACAAAAGTCTCGACCAAAGCAACACGCCGACTTTATTGGCGCATCTAGTAATGTGAAGGAAGCGAGGTCGCCTTTGACGGCGCTAGTTTTTCTCCCGGTTCGCCGAACCCGAAGCTTTGGCTTCCTTCTCAAGTTCCTCTTCGAGTTCGCGAAGCAATAGCGTACCGTGATGTTCCCGACGCATCACCTCGAGGACTTGCTTCTCCGCGTTCAATGGCGTCTGGACTCAGTGCACTCGCGTGAAATTCTTTAATGTCTTCCCTTGAACAGCCTGATTCCCCGTGACGCTTAACATGGGTGTGGTACAAGCTTATCCGACGCCGCAGCGATGCCGCCGCCATATGAGTTTGCAAAATGACCTCTTGCTCGATATTCTCCTCTCACAAAAGGCGCTGCTCACGAAGCCTTAATCCAAGCCTCGCCGATGAGTCGATCACCTCATTGCATGATTCAAAAGGCTAAACTCTCCACACGATGCGAGAGTTAGCTACCGGTGAGCTGCCACAACGATTAGCCAACCGAGGGCCACCGACACGCCAATTTCCCCAAGCTACTCAATATGAATGGGCGAAGACCATAAAGGTCGCCCATCTAACCTCGATAATAGAGATCACTGCTTCAAACCATTCTCCAACAGCTTGAAGGAGACCCATCACGAACCGAATCAGAATGCAGATTTTGGCCAGGGCAATCTCGGCGATAGGTTGAATCCGTAGAAGTGGTCCATCAAGATTAACCCGAGGCCTCCACCCGCTCTATACTCAAGGGTTGGGAAATCGTTTCCTACAGGCCGTGAGGAAGGCGCGGATCGGATGATGGAAGCGATCCTCGACTCGCCATCCGAAATTATGATAGTAGGCTGCACTGCCGGTTTCCTCCTCGAGTGTTTGCCTCCTTCTGATTCGCTTCCTCGATGAAAAGAGGTGTTCTCCTGATGACCTTAAGAATCGAGACTTGACATTTGGAGCCTTCAAAATAGATCTAATAATCATCTGAGCATCCGCCACCACAAGAGAACAAAGGGTTAACAGATCATTTAGGGGAATATCTTAAAAGAAAACAGCCAGAACTCGAACTCAACCCTATGAGATTGAGTCACGACCTTATAACGGCTACGACGATTTTATCCGTATCGAATACCCGGAGAACGATAAATATAGTCACGTAAATAAAGCGGCAATATATCCCGTTCTACAGAGCAAGGGTACGGTATGAAATCGCTCTCATTAAAGATATCGAAACAGGTGATGACCAAGCAAAACCAATCAAGGCCGGTCCCCGCAAAGGAGGATTTCGCTCTTCCCAATCGCCACAAAGGAGACGGCGGGGTCGTAACGAGTGTACACATTCTACAAAGATCGATCCCCACAAAGGAGGATTTCGCTCTTCCCAATCGCCACAAAGGAGAACTAAGCGGGATACAACGCGATATATGTAATGAATATGATAACGCCGGCGCGACCACCGAAAGAAGGAGGCGCGGCATTCATGCGGCGTGTGAGTTGATTGACCCCTCTAACATGAGATCTTCGCGACGACATCGAAAACCGCAAAGAAGACAAATAAAGTCAGATATGCGGTCAAAATTAATGAAAAAGGCATCAAAATGATCGGTAACAACCGACGCCCGTAACACGGCCAGCATCGACCAGCGCCGCTTCAAGCGCTGCCCGCCCGCCCAGTCGCGGCTCCATGCGCCAGCTTCAAGCCGTTTCAGCGCTGGGTTCGGCGCGCCTGTGCCGTGCCGGTGCGGCCGCAAGCGTCTCGGCACGCCAGCCGGTTACCAGTACGCTTCAGCGGCAAGGCCGCCGTTCATGCCGGCGCGCGTCTGATCGCCACCATCGCCGACGCCGTTTCTCCCATCTTGCCGATTTTGCACCTGCTCACGACGTAAAACAAAAAAGAAAAGAGAGAAGAAAGAGAAAAAGGACTTGTAAAGCTCGGTGCATACCTTGTTGATCGAGGAAGATAAGACGGCGAGAAGCGAGATGAAAACAAGAGAGAGAGAGAGCACAGGGGGGCCGGCCTAGGTCAGCAAGAAAGAGGGTTTGTGGGTATTTATAACAATCCCATATGGACCCAATCCTCTTTGAATAAGGAGTCCTATTTGGCAACAAGTAGGAATTCTAATTGGAACCTGATTGGATATCCAATTAGGACTCTAATCAGCCCCTAATTAGGAATCCTAATTGGAACCTTATCCGGATGTCAAAATAGTGCCAAATCAGTCTGTTGATAGGCTCCTACTCCCTCCGCTATATTTGGAAGGATTCTGAAGATTTATTCGGCAGAATAACACTTTGCGAAGGCCCCTCGACGCAAATCAACGCATAGCCTAATCCTACTCCAACTAGGATTACGAGTATAAACTGTTTCCTAATTTGTCGAGAAGTTCCCGGAAGAATATTTTCACAAAAAAATATTCTTAGGGATAACTCGATCGTCCGGATGGTATCGATGTAAATCAACGCGTCGCCTAATCCTACTCCAACAAGGATTACGAGTATAAACTGTTTCCTAATTTGTCAAGAAGTTCCCGAAAGAATATTTTCACAAAAATATTCTTAGGATAACTTGATCGTGATGGATTGCATCGACGAAATCAACGCTACGCCTAATCCTACTCCAACTAGGATTACGAGTATAAACTGTTTCCTAATTTAACGAGAAGTTCCTGGAGAATATTACCATATTCTTAAGGATAACTCGATAACCCTCAATTTCTTCCCATTGTGGAACCTCAAAGAGAGATAAATTGATGAATTCTGACAAGGCTTATATTGGCGCCGGACAACGCGTTATACCTTGAAAGAACTCCTCCCATCAGACAATGTCGATTCGTAGCGTCAAGGGCCCACCAATCAGCAATTTGGGACTGGAACAAATCCCAGGAAGAATTCCTCCCACTGTGAATGAATGCACTCCAACAAGGAGTAATACAGTAGCGACGCCAACCAACGCGTTGTCGCCGAAGGATTTACTGATCAATGGTTCGGATCCACGTAAGATCGCACGCCGGCCAACTTGGCGCCAATCAATGCGTCGTAGCGAAGGATTTCCCCCGGTCAGCGGAGAAATCTCGATGGTCAATTGGACGACAATTCACCAACACGAGTCAACAGCTACAGTTTGAAATTCCAACAACGGTCAAGCAATAAATGCAGCGCCGTAACACCCCTGTGTATCCTACAAAGCACTGGAGAACCTGAGGAGATTGAGGAATTAAATACTGAAGCTAATTTCAAAGAAATTATCTACCGACCTCGGTCAAGATCTCAACGGTCGACAAAAAATACAAGATCAGTAATACCTTCAAAGAATCCTACAAAGCACCGAAAGACCGAAGGAGTGGAGAGATCAAACGCCAAGGTCATTCACAAGTCCCATCACCGATTGAAGGGTGAAGGGCTCATCATATCAAAGCATCCCGACTTCAAAGAATCGAGGCCGAGGCGCTTTGGAGGGTATCTGTAGGCATAAAAATTGCTTATCGGTGCGAGTAAGACTCGCGGACGGTGGGTTGACAACCGACGATCCGTCCGATCGCGACTTAAAGCGTTGGCGGTGATTACGCCGCGAAAACGATAAAGCGAAGTCGACGAACGATGAAGCGAAGCTGGCAAGGCGCACGAGCCAACGAAACGACGGTCGTGGAAGAAACCCGGCGACGGTTCGACGAGGCGAAGTTGACTAAACTCGAACGCCGACGAGACGGAATCAACTCCACTTAATCCGTCAATGCAAACGAGCCGTTTGAGCTCTGAAAGTTGATCGGATACGGACTCAAACACAACGGCGACATCACCGGGGAGAAAGCTTCGGAAAGCGACGCAAAGCGGCCGGAAAGCGGCACCTGGCCAACAGAAGCCACTTGTGGCGGCGCACCACACCCGATTTGTATAAATAGGGGTCTTCGGGATTAGAGGGCTGGATTTTTGGAACCCCGGGATTTTGGCGGATTTTCAGAGGCTTGGACTTCAGCTGGATCTTGGGATTTTCTGAGTGAGCTCATGAGATCTACAAGCCGCCAACGCAACGCTCCAAGCACCGCAGCATAAGTTCGGTCAATGTCGAGATCTACAATCGCCGTTCTCCCATCTTCTTGATTTTGCACGTTCACGCGCCTGAAAACAAAAAGAAAAGAAAGAAAGAGAAAAAGGACTTAAAGCTCTCGTGTGCATACCTTGTTGATCGAGGAAGATAAGGCAAGCGAGATGAAAAGAGAGAGAACACAGGGGGCGCCTAGGTCGAGAAAGAGGTTTGTGGGTATTTATAACAATATGGACCCAATCCTCTTTGAATAAGGAGTCCTATTGGCAACAAGTAGGAATTCTAATGGAACGATTGGATATCCAATGGGACTCTAATCAGCCTAATTAGGAATCCTAATTGGAACCTTATCGGATGTCAAAATAGTGCCAAATCAATCTGTTGATAGGCTCCCCTCCGCTATATTTGGAAGGATTCGAAGATTTATTCAATAACACTGCGAAGGCCCTCGGCAAATCAACGATAGCCTAATCCTACTCAACTAGGATTACGGTATAAACTGTTCCTAATTTGTCGAGAGTTCGGGAATATTTTCACAAAAATATTCTTAGGGATAACTCGATCGTCCGGATGGTATCGATGTAAATCAACGATCGCCTAATCCTACTCCAACAAGGATTCACGAGTATATGTTTCCTAATTTGTCAAGAAGTTCAGAAAGAATATTTTCACAAAAATATTCTTAGGGATAACTTGATAGATGGATTGCATCGGCGTCGATCAGCGGCGTGCTAATCCTACTCAACTAGGATTACGGTATAACTGTTTCCTAATTTAGCGAAGTTCACGGAGAATATTACCATATTCTTAAGGATAACTCGATAACCCTCAATTTCTTCCCATTGTGGAACCTCAAAGAGAGATAAATTGATGAATTCTGACAAGGCTTATATTGGTAGGACAGCGTTATACCTTGAAAGAACTCCTCCCATCAGTAATGTTTATTCGTGCGAAGGGCCCACCAATCGCCAATTTGGGATCGAACAAATCCCGTGAAGAATTCTCCCACTGTGAATGAATGCACTCCAACAAGGTATTGATGTAGCCTTGCCAACCAAGCGTTGTAGAAGGATTTACTGATCAATGGTTCGGATCCACGTAAGATCGCACGCCGGCCAACTTGGCGCCAATCAATGCGTCGTAGCGAAGGATTTCCCCCGGTCAACGGAGAAATCTCGATGGTCAATTGGACGACAATTCACCAACACGAGTCAACAGCTACAGTTTGAAATTCCAACAACGGTCAAGCAATAAATGCAGCGCCGTAACACCCCTGTGTATCCTACAAAGCACTGGAGAACCTGAGGAGATTGGAGGAATTAAATACTGAAGCTAATTTCAAAAGAAATTCATCTACCGACCTCTGGTCAAGATCTCGGCAACGGTCAGACAAAAAATACAGTACCGTAATACCTTCAGCAATCCTACAAAGCACTGGAAAGACTGAAAGGAGTGGAGAGATCAAACGCCAAGGTCATTCACAAGTCCCATCACGCCGATTGAAGGGTGAAGGGCTCATCATATCCAAAGCATCCCATACTCGCCAAAGAATCGAGACTGAGACGCTTTGGAGGGGGTATCTGTAGGCATAAAAAATTGCTTATCAGTACCCGAGTAAGACTCGTGACGGTGGGTTGACAACCGACGATCCGTCCGATAACGCGACTCGAAAACGTTGGCGAGTGATTACGCCGCAAAACGCATAAAGCGAGTCGACGAACGCATGAAGCGAGTTGGCAAGGCGTACGAGCCAACGAAACGACGTGTCGTGGAAGAAACCCGGCGACGAAGTTCGACGAGGCGAGTTGACTAAACTCGAACGCCGACGAGACGGAATCAACTCCACTTAATCCGTCAATGCAAACGAGCCGTTTGAGCTCTGAAAGTTGATCGGATACGGACTCAAACACAACGGCGACATCACCAGGAGAAAACTAAGCCCGGAAAACGACGCAAAACGACGAAAACGACGAAAACGGCGACTCGGCTAACTTGGCCGAGCCACTTGTGGTCGGCAAGACACACCCCATTTGTATAAATAGGGGGTCTTCGGATTAGAGGGTCGGATTTTTGGAACCCCGGATTTTGGCGGATTTTGAGGCTTGGACTTGGTGGATCTTGGGATTTTCGAGTGAGCTCATGAGATCTACAAGCCGCCAACGCAACGCTCCAAGCACCGCAGCATAAGTTCGGTCAATGTCGATCTACAAATCATGAGTGCTTAACTTCGGGTCGACTCTGATCGCTGGGATTTCTCTAGTAGATCTCACCGCTCGGCGATCCTCTCGCCGTGAGTGTGATTCCGAAGGCGATCCTCTCCTTCGTGAGTGTGATCCCCTCGGTAACCGTTTCCTTCGTGAAACGAACCCCTTCACGCCTCAGAGTTCCGTAACCCGGTTTTCACCGGATCGAATGCGCGGTGGTCCACGGACGAATAAAAAGTCCGACACGGGCAAAAATCCGCATAGCGGGATCGAAAAATAGAGATCCTCGTGTTTGTTCACAAAGGAAAAGTTTTAATTTTCGCTTTCATTGTACGCCTTAAATAAAAGGCATTTCTTTCGTTTGAATTTTGTTGTAGGCCAACGAAGCTGTAAACGAATTCAACAAAGCAATGAATACAAAACCGACTTTCCCCGCGAACAACAGTAAGCCATCTTGGACAAAAGTATCAAGCTGGAGACATTGTGAGATGGACTTAAAACTAAGTGTTGTTGACTTGGTTTTTACAAAGTTCATGGATGCAATTATTCTATCAAATGATGATGAACTACGATACTCTAAAAAATCAAAAGGATGTAACAGAGGAACTGGACTCGATATAAGTCCTTATATGAGAAATCCCCAAGAGGCAAATTATTTATTTAGAAGCCATCTACAGAACCGAAAGTGTTCTGCACCTCCGAGCGATGGTTTTCAACCTGCACTTGCTCCTTTGCAAAGTGAACCAAGTGTAGAAATTGCGAAGCCGAAGGTTGGTTCTTTTCTTTTTGTACAGGGTTTGAAAGCTGATAAGCATCATCGTTTAAAATTGTTTGATGAGGGAGATCTGATGATGGATTATCTTCTCAAGGAACCATTGCCTAAGAAAACCTGCCACAAGTTTAAGATGAAGAAGATTGCTACTTTGACTGAGTTCTACCCGAGCAAGCAGCTTTACCTTCAGCCAAACTCGAGGACGAGTTTTGTTCAGGGAGAGGAGAATGATGTGGAGGCAATAATTGATGTTTTTGAAAGAAATCCGATCATGCGAAAGCGGGACGATTGAACCGAAAGAGTATTTTCGGACAGATTCTAAGATGCAATTTTGGAGGATCATATCTTTTGACTCGGTCTATAGAATATTTATTAGTTTATATTTTTGGAAAGCTTAGGAAGTGCTCTATACATAAAAATAATTCACGGTTCTAGATAATATTCGTGTTCAAAGATGTTCATCTTCAGGCTCAACTGCGCGTGGAATTCTGGATTACTTTTAGTTTTCTAGTTTTTATAGAAAGTTTTTTGTGTAAGTATTTCTCTTAGCTTTAGGAAAATAATAGTTTGGTAGTTTTTTATTGTTTTGTACCCTATATAAAGGGAACAAATTCATGTAGGGTTTTAGATTGGTTATTATTAATTTCAGAAGTTTTCTATTCCTAGGGTTTCTAGGGTTTATGCCGTTTTGCTCGTACGAAAATGAGTAGTTATCTCTTTTGATTATGCTTGTCACTCGCCTCAATATACCCTAAATCCGACGGAACAAGCCCGCGACGTATTAGGTTGAGGAGAATTACGAATAGAAAAAAAATATTTCTTCTCAATCTAATACGCCAAGCGTCAAGTAATCATAAAAGTACATCACAGTCACAGATCCCAATCACAACCGGTAAGAATAAAATAGTAATCCAGAATAGGAAGTACATATCACCAAATAAAATAATATCCAAGACTATAAAGAGTCCACATGTCTGAGATAATACATGTAGCTAAGACTAGAGAATCATAAAATAAATGTCAACTGAGCTAAAATGGAAATACTGAAAGAAGTCTAAAGTTCATCAAACTACTGAAAACAAAAGAAAACTAAGCTTCACCGATCTACTCGCTGCCCTGAAGGTTCTCCCCACAGAAAACTCCGCGCCAAGCGCATCTCCATACCGAACCGTCCATTATCTAAATCGACGCACACCAAGAGAATGGAGTACGCCGTATAACACACCGCAAGATCCCACGTGCAATGGCAAGATAATAATAATGCAAATAAATGCGGTAATCAGAAAATACGAATGAATATAATAGTGTGAAGTGATGCATTCATACAACTAGAGCTGACCATCTAAACAACCGAAAAACTCGAATTCCAAACAACAAGAACGGTAACTAACCATTCGTCATAGTCTCGCATCTACATCTCATTTAAAGTCAAGGTTCATATTAATCGGATAACCGACGGTTCATTATCCTCTACGCATCCAATACCGCGAACAACGAACGGTCAAAGGACTACATGCAATCAGTTCCTTGTCCGACACAAGCAGACTCGTGAATACAAAGTACACCGCCACGCGCGAAATGATTCACGGGCCCAACAAACCAGCCCCAAGTGCGGGAAACAAGGTCACTTGGCACGGGTCCTGAAGATACATAAACGGTCACATCCGATTACATGAACCAAGACTTTCCCATTCCACGGTCTCAGGTAAATCAAGTCAACGATGCCGTATCTCAAACACGGTTCACCTCCTAAGCATGGTCCACACACACATGTCACTAGGTCATGTTCATGACGAACCAAGTCCCTAAGTCATGAACTACTACGGTTCTGGACACAACAAGACGATGAATAAATGCAATATAAGCAGAATATAATAAATGCAACAGGACTAATCAATAAATGATATAAATGCGAGAACACGAAGCTATTTACACATGTAATTGATAATTCTAATAGTTCACTATTCAGGTCTTAAAACTTCTCAAAGACGAATAACGATGCAAATTTCCACGGTCATGTCGTGTATCATGAACAAGAACATGAATAACTATCAACCACTGTACAATATGAAAATGTGAAATAAGAGGAGTTAACCACATAAATGACGCTTTTCAACATAAATTCCCATAAGAATCCTTTAAACTAATTCCGACATAATTATCCAATATCTCAAAAATACCTTTTCTCTTTAATATTATTTATGAACAATAACTATTTTCTTTTCCATAAATCACCTCTATTTCTTTTTTTTTTTCAACGAAACCTCTTAAAATATTTCAAAAAAATTTCCTCCTCAGATAATTTTCTTTTAATCATAACAATTAATTAAAATACTTTTACTCAAAATAAATTATTTTCACCAAATAATTTCTTTAAAAATATTTTCATAATTATAATAAATACTAGGAATATCCTAAAAATACATTCTTACTTCCAAATAGCACTAAATTAATTATAGATCAATTTTAACCTATCCAATCATCACTTAATAATTTTATACTATCGAATATTCACCAAGATGTAGATGTTAATCAAGCAAATGATATCAAATTGACACTAACTAAACTATACATATACGAATTAATTCATAAAATAAATAATGAGACAACGCAAGAGGGATCTTGCCTCGGTTGTCGAACGGATTGATCACGGTGAATCGGTGCACGATGGTCGCCGACAGCACGACGGCCGAGCGACGAGCGATGATCGCTAAACAAATGACAACGACCAGACGGGCTGCGGACTCGGCCGACGAAGGGAGGCCCGACGGCACGGTAGCGCCGGTCGGGTCGGTGTCTGGGGTCACTGGGCGAGGTGGTTGCAGCCGGCCAGGAGGGAAGGTGAGCGGAGGCGGATGGTGGTGGCGGGAAGGAGGGCAGGAGGGTGGGAAGGCGGAGGGAGCGGGAGGGGGCATGGAAGAAGGAGAGAGGGGGGAGGGGCGGTGGAATGAAATGGAGTGGGGAGGGGGCGGAGGGAGGGGGGAGATCGGGTGGGGGCTGGCGGCTGAGGAGGAGGAAGACGGGGGCGAGCGGGAGGGGGAGGACGGTGGAGGAGGGAGGCCGGAGGGGGAATGGTGGTGGTCAACAAGGCATGTCCAGTGAAACCGGGGACAACAAATGGACATGGACCAACATGGAAAGAACACATTCACCAATCACGCTTATATCCTCTAGTGGAATCAAATGGAAGGGGTAGGTACAAAACATGCAAAGAAATAGAACAACAACGATAAACATAATAAAGAAGAAGATATCTCATAATCCCAAGTTATGCCTCAGTAAAATAAACAAAATAAATATGGAGTCCGAAATAATAAAAATGTCTCAACATAAGTCAAGGTTCATATTAATCGGATAACTGGCGGTTCATTATCTCTCGCATCCAATATGGAACAACGAACAGTCAAACTACAATCGGGTTCAGGCTTGTCCGACACAAAGCGAGACTCGGTGAATACAAAGTACACCGCCACGCGTGCAATGATTCACGGGCCCAAAAACCAGCCCGGTGAAACAAGGTCACTTGGCACGGTCCGGAAGATACATAAGCGGTCACATCCGATTACATGAACCAAGACTTTCCCATTCTGGCCTAAATCAAGTCAACGATGCAGGGTATCTCAAACGGTTCACCTCCTAAGCATGGTCCACACACACATGTCACTAGGTCATGTTCATGACGACCAAGTCCCTAAGTCATGAACTACTACGGTTCGGACACAAGACGATGAATAAATGCAATAATATAATAAATGCAAGGACTAATCAATAAATGATATAAATGCGAGAACAGGCTATTTACATGTAATTGATAATTCTAATAGTTCACTATTCAGGTCTTAAACTTCTCGACGCGAATAACGTTATGCAATTACTCTATATTGTTATGGTCATATCATGAACATATGAATAACTATCAACCACGCGATACAATATGAAAATGTGAAATAAGAGGAGTTAACCACATAAATGACGCGGTTTTCAACATAAATTCCCATAAGAATCCTTTAAACTAATTCACATAATTATCCAATATCTCAAAAATACCTTTTCTCTTTAATATTATTTATGAACAATAACTATTTTCTTTTCCATAAATCACCTCTATTTCTTTTCTTTTTTTTCAACGAAACCTCTTAAAATATTTCAAAAAATTTCCTCCTCAGATAATTTTCTTTTAATCATAACAATTAATTAAAATACTTTTACTCAAAATAAATTATTTTCACCAAATAATTTCTTTAAAAATATTTTCATAATTATAATAAATACTAGGAATATCCTAAAAATACATTCTTACTTCCAAATAGCACGAAATTAATTATAGATCAATTTTAACCTATCCAATCATCACGAATAATTTTATACTATCGAATATTCACCGAAGATGTAGATGTTAACTGCAAGAAATGATATCAAATTGACACGAACTAAACTATACATATACGAATTAATTCATAAAATAAATAATGAGACAACGCAAGAGGGATCTTGCCTCGGTTGTCGAACGGATTGATCACGGTGAATCGGTGCACGATGGTCGCGATTGTGCAGGCGAGGCGGCGGCGATGGCGAAGGCTAAGCCCGGCGACGCCGCGAATCTGCGGGCGGTGGCGTGGGCGAGGCCTGACGGGCGGGAGTGGCGGGCGTGGAGTGGAAGGTGGCTGGTCGTCACGGGGGTTGATTACAGTTGGAACAAAAGTGATCGTAAAATGGGAGTGAGAACTCAAACAAGATCGTTATCCGGCAATAAAGAAAAATAAAATGGCTGGAGGCGAAAGAAATAAGGTCAGAAATCGGATAAAATCTCGGTCGGCAATAAGGCGAAAATCAAGCAAAATGCCGTCGAAAGGGCTCGCGGAAATGGAAATCAACAATAATCATTTCCTCTCATTCTCAGTCTCGCAATGGTCAAACAGCGACATGCACCTACATTGTGCAAGAACACATTTCACCAATCACGTTATATCCTCTAGTGGAATCAAATGGAAGGGTAGGTACAAAACATGCAAAGAAATAGAACAACAACGATAAACATAATAAAGAAGAAGATATCTCATAATCCCAAGTTATGCCTCAGTATTTGTAAAATAAACAAAATAAATATGGAGTCCGAAATAATAAAAATGTCTCAACATAAGTCAAAATGAAAATATACTAAGGCATGTCAGCCTTTACAATACAGAAAGAAACTCTAATGTCTAGATAAAGATGTAAATCTATAGTGGAGCCTCTAATACAACTCATGACGGCGACTATGCGAGAACTCCGTCATCTGTGACTCTCAGGTGCTCAGAGCTTCCTAAAAGAAAAATAGCAACAACAAGAGCGCCGAGCTTACAAAGAAGATTACCTCCATCCGCCCCCAGGGGAAGGGCTACTAGATGAAGTGGAGGCTCTATCTATTAAGCATAGCCTACCTAGATTATTTTCCCCGTAACTAATGGAATTAATATTTAGACACCTACAACTCGAGACGTAGTATGTCGAGCGAAATAATCCAAACAAGGAAACCCTCATGTATATGTCATATGTCCTGAATCGTAAACATCTAAACATTAATACCGAACTAAAGATAAATAATCTAAGTAAAATCAACAATTAGAAATCCACAACACGAGACCGGTACGTTGAGCGAAATAATCCAAACAAGGAAACCTCATGTATATACCATATGTCCCGAATTGTGAACAGCTAATCATTGATCCCAACCTAAGAAATAAAGAAAATCAGTAAAAGAAAGTAAAGACATCAACATATCGTATTCATAATATCTTCGACTATCACTGGGGAGATAGAATGAATACCAGCACAAATCCCGTGTACTTTCAAATGCAAAGTACTCTTGGTCATATATTTGAGCAGTGAGTCAAAAACATAACTGGCATCCGCCAACGACTCAGGCATCATTTAACTATCTCGATGCAACTCCATGCAAGATTCTAATACTTAATCTTATCATGTGCAACGGACTACCCTATAGGTATCCCCGATGTACATGGCTCATTATTCTCATCGTGATCTCGCGTAACATGAGTACGGACAACCTACTATATAGGTATCCTAGAAGTACGGCTCACAAGCCTCATCGTATTCTCGCATGGATGGACCGCTAGATAAAGCATCCAAAGTCGACTCAATGGCACATGCGTATGGAATATCGACGACTACCTCATGTAGTAATCGAATCGAGCTCATCAACGATATCCAAACACGGTGTAAAGTATGTACTAAACTCTTTGTCAAAGTAATCGGGTTAAAATCCACCATAATTCCTTTCAAGATACCCATGTATGTGCTACTACACCATTCATGAAATTAGTATAAAGAAGTGCGGCTCAAACCCGCAAAACATATATTAATCGATGCAAAACACAAATTTAGGCAACAACCTTAGTAGTCGACTACACCGAGTCCATCCGCACTGTAATAACGATATCAAGTATCGTAGTCGACTATTAAGAATATTAGTCCATTACTCAAGAAATACAATTTCATATACTTAATCAAGACGAGTAGCCTAACTACTAAACTTAGTAGTCGACTACCCCTGCCAAGACATGTATTCCTTCGCACAAACAAGGCTTATGACAATTGTACATATCATAATGTTAAAACGAGGTTTTATACTTGGCATATGCAACATGAATTATCTGAATCATTAAATTAAATTATTATATCTTCCAAATTAGGGTTTAATATCCTAATAAAATAATTTCTTTAATTTTCTCATTTGTAAACTAAGTGACTATCAACGCATGATAAAAACTACGCATGAACAGAGATAAAATTTATTTAAACATGTTTATCTTACTTAGATATCACAAACCTAGGGTTTAAGCATGATTAGTTAACATGAAAACTCAAAGAAACCTTCACGTAATATATCAATTATTTCAAATCAGATATCTCGTAGTTTCGCAGAACACATTATTAGTAAATTGAGTATATATTTTTCTATACAAACTATATTTAAGAATAGTTTTCTGTTTTGGAAGCTAGAGCCATATAGTTATTATTTGGCACTGGTTTGGTTCAATTTGGAGTTTATTTGTTATCTCAAATTTCCAGTTAAACATTATACATGTGCAACAGTTTTTGCAGGATATATCATTAGTAAATTCAGTATATCTTTCTCTATACAAACTATTTTTAGAATGTCTTTCTGTTCTAGAAACTAGATTCACATAGCTTTCATTTGACACTGATTTGGTTAAATTTAGAGTTTGTGTTCTATTTCAAAATCTCAGTTAAATATTATATAAGTGCAACAGTTTTCTGCAGAAAATATATATCACAACCTTAGGTTTTACATGGTTAGTTTACAAGAAGAACTCAAATAATCAAATAAACTAGGATTTTCACATGGTAAATCAAAATTTATATTAACCTAATGATCATGATCATATTTTTAACGTAAACATCAAGGAAAAATATTAGATCTAACAATTGTTTACAGCCTAACATTAAAAATCTAGTCTTTTAATACTCAAAGTTAAGATTTAGACATGTAAACGTAAATTAAACATCTAAACTAGTTATTTAACTATGGGGATGAGTTTGGATGCAAGTGATCTTGCCTTTGCACGTGGAAAAGCCTCTGAAACTAATAGCAAGCAATCCAAAAGTGTAAACAACCCGCTTTCCCTTGCCACACGCCGATGATCTCGCCCTCGTGTCGATATTTTACTTCACAAAGCTCTCAAAACTCATAAGAAAAAATCTAGGTTTTTAGGGAGAGGGTGGCTGCTAGGGTTCAGAGATATGATAAAAGAGAGAAAAGTTTCGTGAAAACACCGGTATTTATAGAGATAAACCCGAAATAAACATGTTTGACCCGAACCAGAAACCTAGTCGACCTGGGAAAAAGACTTTCATTATTTTGGCTATAACTTTCTCATATGACTCCTGAATGAGGTGATCTAAGACTTGTTGGAAAGCTGTTGAAGAGACCTACAACTTTAGTCTTTAAGTTTGTCCAGATTCTAATTGTATCAGTGTGTAAAACCTATAAACTCTTAACTGGTCATTATTTTCGAGATTGCATGATTTGTGCATTTGCACTCATATATACACAATATATGTTGAATTGATCTCAAATCAATTCCTAGCATACTCAAATATTAATAAAATATATTTATCACCATATAACTTATTTATTATTATTTATCATAAAATATTCAAATTTTTGGGGTTTATTGAACGGCCATTGCCCTGTGGAGGGAGCGGAGGAGAAGGGGTTTTTCTGGAGAACAACAAAGAGAGGGAGAGGGGAGAGAGAGAGAGAGAAAAGAGAGAATACTATTTTTTGGTTTTGAAAAAGAAATTAATATTATATATTTATAGGTTAGGGGTTACGCGACGTGGTAGAGAAATGAACAGCCTAATCATTGATCCCAACCTAAGAAATAAAGAAAATCAAGAAAAGAAAGTAAAGACATCAACATATCAGATTCATAATATCTTCGACTATCATCGGGAGATAGAATGAATACAAAGACAAATCCGCGGTACTTTCAAATGCAAAGTACTCTTGGTCATATATTTGAGCAAAGGAGTCAAAACATAATCGCATCCGCCAACCACTCGTGCATCATTTAACTATCTCGATGCAACTCCATGCAAGATTCTAATACTTAATCTTATCATGTGCAACGGACTACCCTATAGGTATCCCGATCGGTACATGGCTCATTATTCTCATCGTGATCTCAGTGCGTAACATGAGTACGGGACAACCTACTATATAGGTATCCTAGAAGTACGGCTCACAAGCCTCATCGTATTCTCGCATGGATGGACCGCTAGATAAAGCATCCAAAGTCGACTCAATGGCTCAGACGTATGGAATATCGACGACTACCTCATGTAGTATCGAATCGAGCTCATCAACGATATCCAAACACGTGTGTAAAGTATGTACTAAACTCTTTGTCAAAGTAATCGGGTTAAAATCCACCATAATTCCTTTCAAGATACCCATGTATGTGCTACTACACCATTCATGAAATTAGTATAAAGAAGTGCGGCTCAAACCCGCAAAACATATATTAATCGTATGCAAAACACAAATTTAGGCAACAACCTTAGTAGTCGACTACCCCGCCAAGACATGTATTCCTTCGCGGCACAAACAAAGGCTTATGACAATTGTACATATCATAATGTTAAAACGAGGTTTTATACTTGGCATATGCAACATGAATTATCTGAATCATTAAATTAAATTATTATATCTTCCAAATTAGGGTTTAATATCCTAATAAAATAATTTCTTTAATTTTCTCATTTGTAAACTAAGTGACTATCAACGCATGATAAAAACTACGCATGAACAGAGATAAAATTTATTTAAACATGTTTATCTTACTTAGATATCACAAACCTAGGGTTTAAGCATGATTAGTTAACATGAAAACTCAAAGAAACCTTCACGTAATATATCAATTATTTCAAATCAGCATATCTGCAGTTCAGAACACATTATTAGTAAATTGAGTATATATTTTTCTATACAAACTATTTTTAGAATGTCTTTCTGTTCTAGAAACTAGATTCACATAGCTTTCATTTGACACTGATTTGGTTAAATTTAGAGTTTGTGTTCTATTTCAAAATCTCAGTTAAATATTATATAAGTGCAACAGTTTTTGCAGGATATATCATTAGTAAATTGAGTATATATTTTTCTATACAAACTATTTTTAGAATGTCTTTCTGTTCTAGAAACTAGATTCACATAGCTTTCATTTGACACTGATTTGGTTAAATTTAGAGTTTGTGTTCTATTTCAAAATCTCAGTTAAATATTATATAAGTGCAACAGTTTTTGCAGGATATATCATTAGTAAATTCAGTATATCTTTCTCTATACAAACTATATTTAAGAATAGTTTTCTGTTTTGGAAGCTAGAGCCATATAGTTATTATTTGGCACTGGTTTGGTTCAATTTGGAGTTTATTTGTTATCTCAAATTTCCAGTTAAACATTATACATGTGCAACAGTTTTTGCAGGATATATCATTAGTAAATTCAGTATATCTTTCTCTATACAAACTATATTTAAGAATAGTTTTCTGTTTTGGAAGCTAGAGCCATATAGTTATTATTTGGCACTGGTTTGGTTCAATTTGGAGTTTATTTGTTATCTCAAATTTCCAGTTAAACATTATACATGTGCAACAGTTTTTGCAGGATATATCATTAGTAAATTCAGTATATCTTTCTCTATACAAACTATATTTAAGAATAGTTTTCTGTTTTGGAAGCTAGAGCCATATAGTTATTATTTGGCACTGGTTTGGTTCAATTTGGAGTTTATTTGTTATCTCAAATTTCCAGTTAAACATTATACATGTGCAACAGTTTTTGCAGGATATATCATTAGTAAATTCAGTATATCTTTCTCTATACAAACTATATTTAAGAATAGTTTTCTGTTTTGGAAGCTAGAGCCATATAGTTATTATTTGGCACTGGTTTGGTTCAATTTGGAGTTTATTTGTTATCTCAAATTTCCAGTTAAACATTATACATGTGCAACAGTTTTTGCAGGATATATCATTAGTAAATTCAGTATATCTTTCTCTATACAAACTATTTTTAGAATGTCTTTCTGTTCTAGAAACTAGATTCACATAGCTTTCATTTGACACTGATTTGGTTAAATTTAGAGTTTGTGTTCTATTTCAAAATCTCAGTTAAATATTATATAAGTGCAGTTTCTGTGATATATATCACAACCTTAGGTTTTACATGGTTAGTTTACAAGAAGAACTCAAATAATCAAATAAACTAGGATTTTCACATGGTAAATCAAAATTTATATTAACCTAATGATCATGATCATATTTTTAACGTAAACATCAAGGAAAAATATTAGATCTAACAATTGTTTACAGCCTAACATTAAAAATCTAGTCTTTTAATACTCCGTGTTAAGATTTAGACATGTAAACGTAAATTAAACATCTAAACTAGTTATTTAACTATGGGGATGAGTTTGGATGCAAGTGATCTTGCCTTTGCACGTGGAAAAGCCTCTGAAACTAATAGCAAGCAATCCAAAAGTGTAAACAACCCGTTTTCCCTTGCCACACGTCGATGATCTCGCCCTCGTGTCGATATTTTACTTCACAAAGCTCTCAAAACTCATAAGAAAAAAATCTAGGGTTTTTTAGGGGAGAGGGTGGCTGCTAGGGTTCAGAGATATGATAAAAGAGAGAAAAGTTTCGTGAAAACACCGGTATTTATAGAGATAAACCCGAAATAAACATGTTTGACCCGAACCAGGAAACCTAGTCTGACTGGGAAAAAGACTTTCGCTATTTTGGCTATAACTTTCTCATATGACCTCGGAATGAGGTGATCTAAGACTTGTTGGAAAGCTGTTGAAGAGACCTACAACTTTAGTCTTTAAGTTTGTCCAGATTCTAATTGTATCAGTGTGTAAAACCTATAAACTCTTAACTGGTCATTATTTTCAGATTTCTCTTCGTGCATGATTTGTGCATTTGCACTCATATATACACAAATATATGTTGAATTGATCTCAAATCAATTCCTAGCATACTCAAATATTAATAAAATATATTTATCACCATATAACTTATTTATTATTATTTATCATAAAATATTCAAATTTTTGGGGTTTTACAGCAACGGCGGCGGCTTGGGCTCGGGTGGAGGGGAGCGGAGGAGATGGGGGCGGTGGGTTTGCTGGAGAACAACAAAGAGAGGGGAGAGAGGGAGAGAGAGAGAGAGAAAAGAGAGAATACGGCTATTTTTTTTGGTTTTTTGAAAAAGAAATTAATATTATATATTTATAGGGTTAGGGTTATACGCACGTGGTAGAGAAATGCACGTGGAGCTTATATCATCAATCACGTATTAATAATACAAATCAAATATTATATAATGAGTCATGATAATTTTTGTGACGATAAATCTAATAATATTACCAACTAAATATTAATAACCTCTATTATATATATATATATATATATATATATATATATATATATATATATATATATATATATATATATATATGAGGAATATGGAAACTTGGTGCCAAGATTCTTGGTAGTGATGTTAAACAATCCCAGCCCACACATTCAGAGAGAGAGAATTATTTTTAAAGTTACATGTATGCTAATTGTTCACATCACTACCAAGTTCCTTTGAGGAACTTGGTACCAAGTTTTTCCATTTTTCACTATATATATATATATATATATATATATATATATATATATATGATTAATATAATATCCAAATATCTAAAATATTATTTAGTATTTAATATCGAAAAATAATGATCGAAAATTCACGGTGTTACAACGCTTCCGCTACATCACAAATGACTATCTTTTTATGTTATAAATAAAAGTTAAACATTAATTTTTTTTGACAGATAGTTAAAGCATTAAAAAATAAACTGATCTTCCTCAATAACAATGTTTTCGTTCTGTGCTTGACAGAAAGGATTTTGAATTATAGAGAAAGAAGAAAGGTAATCCATTTCGACATTTTGAAGGCTAACTCCTAAAGCAGTTAACCAGATGTGGGATCTTTCCCAATATCCTCTACGCCTACTTATCTTCCGACAACAGCTTCTCTTCCGAATCCAAGACTTGGTTCAAACTTTCAAGCAGTCAATCAAGCAGCACTGACCTCCGTTCGAATTCTGAGGTGAAAAGATTGGAGTAATCTTCCATTTTTATTGAGGAGTGCACCTTTTCATCAAAGCCCACGAACACCGGTGCAGATTTCTTTTGATGGGTACAAGACAAAGCAGAATTTCATGCTAACATATGAAGTTCAATAATCTTTGCATTTTATTAACAAGACAGATGATTACAGTCGTTAGGCAACCCATATTGCGGAGGGACCCGTTGTAGTTCTATTTGTTCTAATAGACTCTCAGGTTGAATATTTTTTTACTCTTAAAAGAGTTTAAAAAGTTTTGAAGAGACAAATAGACTCTTTGCGGCTCTATTAGAGGGTGTTTGGGAAGGCTTATTTTTTTTAGCTTTTAAGTTATGCTAGCTTTTAGTGGTTTTTGGTTTTTTGAATAAAAATGCTATAAACATTATTTGAGCAGAATAGTAATTTGATTGGTCAAACTTAGTTTTTTTTTAAATGAGCTTATAAGCTAGTTTTTCAAAAGCTGGGGTATACCAGCTTTTTAAAATAGGACTTATAAGCTAACTTTTTAGGCATTTTACCAAACAGATAGAAATAAAAAAGCTAGCTTAAAAGCTAGTTTGACCAAAAAATAAGCCTCCTCAAACACCCTCTTAGTGATGAATGACCCCAATTGCTAATACTTTTTGACTCTTTTAAAAGAGTCGAAAAAGTTCAGCGAGAGATCTATTGGATAAATACTAGAGATGTTCTATCTTCACAAATAAAATTGTACGGGATCTATCTGCAATCAGAAAGGGGTCTATTCCAAAATAGCCCGATTATTTTACCTTACTTTATATTAATTAGTTCATTAAAAGGAACATATAACGTAGGTTTGAGAAGAGGACACATAGATGGTAGTTTTCATTGCCTTTCAAATTGCACTTGAATTTCGTTCTTTATATTAATTAGTTCATTAAAAGGGACACATATTAGTTATTATTACTACTATTATTATTTTGGGAGGGGGGGTTGGCGTATCCCACCAGTGATCACGTGCGTGGCCCCAAAAACAATTAGGGAACCAAACTGCCCGGAATAAAAATCAAGAAAGATATAAATCAATCAAAAAACTCCCAACGGCTATTTTTTAAACGGCTACTCTTCCAACGGTCACTTTTTTTCCAAAACAAAAACACGCCAAAATCCCCTCCATCTCCTTCTCTCATTCTCCTCTCGCCTCTTCATCTTCTCTCTCTAATTCTCCTTTAAATCAGAGAGCCCAAAACTCAATTTAATTACTTCCTAAGTTATATAACAAAAATGATGCATCAAGATCTTTGGAACATCAATGCCACAACTTCAATCAGGCCATCAAAATCTGCTCCTTGCTCTCCAATCAAACCAATACCAATGCCTCGATCATCATCAGAATCCTTTCATGTGGCCTTCAAAGTCCCCGTTGGTGACACCCCCTATGTCAGAGCCAAAAGAGTTCAGGTAATCTTTTTTCTGGGTTTTTTCCGGGTCTTTTTCTTTATTTTTCTTTTCCTGTAGCAATTTTTGTGACTTGGGTTATCTGTCAGTTGGTTGATAAGGATCCAGAGAGAGCAATTGCTCTGTTTTGGGCCGCAATCAATGCTGGAGACAGAGTTGACAGTGCTCTCAAAGACATGGCCATTGTTATGAAGCAACAGAATAGAGCTGAAGAAGCCATTGAAGCCATCAAATCCTTGAGACATCGATGCACTGATCAAGCACAAGAATCATTAGACAACATTCTTCTAGATCTCTACAAGGTTTCTTTCTTCTATCTACACTTCATCAAGTTTAATGTTTCTGTTAGAATATAAAATTATAATCCATAATCCTCAGTATAACTTCCAAGTTTTAACGCCCCAAAACTCGAAGTTGTGGTGAGAGTGAGTTATAATTTGTAGTCTAATACATTTTTATTTTAAAAAATCCGCTTTAAATTGATGACCGGTGGAAATTGAATCCGATATCATGTCAAATGTCCTTTCCTTTGCATCAGAATACGGGTTAATAGTTGTATTTTATATTCTTACAGTTTCTAATGAATAATGTGAAACAGAGATGTGGGAGATTGGATGATCAAATAGGACTATTGAGGCATAAATTGCAGTTGATTCAACAAGGTCTTGCTTTCAATGGGAAGAGAACCAAGACTGCTAGGTCTCAAGGGAAAAAGTTTCAAGTCTCGGTGGAACAAGAAGCAACAAGATTACTTGTAAAACTCTAAAACTTTTTTTAATTTTTCCATAACCCATTAGTCCCCATTTCTGATTTTTTTTTAACAAATATTTTGATTCCAGGGGAATTTGGGCTGGGCTTTAATGCAAAAAGAGAATTACAAAGAAGCAGAGGAGGCTTACAGAAGAGCTCTGATCATAGGACCAGACAACAACAAGATGTGCAATTTGGGAATTTGTTTGATGAAACAAGGGAGAATCAATGAAGCCAAAGAGACCCTTAAACAAGTGAAATCAGCTAGCATCAGTGGGCTCAGAGGCACAGATTCTCACCTCAAAGCCTATGAGAGAGCCCAAGAGATGCTGAGAGATCTTGAGTCCAAGGTTTTAGGAAACAATCAGAACTGGCTCTTTGATGCATTCATTGGTTCTTCATCAATATGGCAGCCTCAGCCCTGTACTGATTTCCCGATGAATCGAAACGCTGAAAAGGATAAGTTTGCTAATGAGAATGTTGTCGGTATCAGTAGGAGCAATTCTCTCAACATTGATGCGCCTCCATTCTATTCTTCAAGAATGCTGAAGGATTGTAATGATCCAATGGGGAACTTGAAGAGGACGAGATCGGGGAATATTTTTGCAGAGAAATGGAGCAAACAAGGGGAGATTGTTGTGAACAAGAGGAGGTCTCTTTCATTTGAGGAAGGAGGGGAGAAATGGCCCGAGTTGCCCGATACTAATGCTTTCGATGAGGCAATAATGGCAGCGGTCTTGGCGCCAGTTCTTGAAGATGAGAGCTTCGAAACGAAGAAGGATCGGAGTTTGGTGATGGATGGAGGGAAAATGGGGAAGAGGCTGAGGGCTTTTGAGGACATTACTCTTGCAATGAATAATTCTCCAAAGGCAAAGATCTTGGTTTGATGATGAATGGTGGTTGTTATGACTTTATTCAGTTTGAGGTAATACAAGTAGAAGAAGAAGAAGGAAGGAGATGAACTTTTTCTCCTTGTTTTCTTTTATTTATTTTAGAGGGTGAGCATTTTATTCTTAAGGGGGGGAGGAGAGAGCGGGATGATGGTATTTTCTTTTGTTAATTTAATTTGTGGAGGGGAGAGGGATGAAGGTATTTTGTTTAGTTAATTTAATTTGTAGAGGGGAGAGAGCTCTGACTGAACAAGCCAGAGTATGGTATTTGTTAACACAACTGCTAATAAATGTTATTAAATTAATTCTATTTTTCATTTTTTTTAATCATTCACTTGTATTTTCCCCTAATTTATGTTCTTCTATTGATTTGAATTTTAATCTGACATGCGTTAAATAACATGATGGACATTCGTAGACCACCAATGTAGCCAAGAAGTTGAATTGAATAATTTACTGCTATTTTATGAGATAATGTGATAATTTACCTCAATGTGACCTAGTTTGTATTAATGTGATAAAGTCTGATTAGACCTCCTTTGAGTCACACTTGTATTCTAAGATGAAAATCCATAGGATTACATGCCTTTTTTTTGCATGCTACATAAAGTTAATCACAAGATAATTTAGCTTTCTCCCAAATATGAATTTTTGCAACATGATTACAAACAAGTTACAAGCAGAAAACAAATTTTAAAAGCCTAGAACGAAAAGATACGAAGTTGCAAAATCAATACCACAAAAATATGAAGTTGCAAAAATTTGTCACAAAAATTGGCAATGTTTTGTAAAATTAACATATCCACATAAGGGATAGATATTTCAGTATGGAGAGAAATTGCAGAGTAATTATGCTATTAGGAACGCAATCAATAGATTGTACAGAATAAAATTGAGTATATCAACTACCAACAACTTTACCAAGGATAACAAAGCTATGTAAAAACTGAGATCTTTTATCTACACGAGTACATTTTGAAAATATCACATAATGCAACATACAACAAACCAGACCAAAAAAAAAAAAGAACCCTTCATTCCTTCGTCTGGAACTAGTAGCCCATCACTCATCTTGCTATACTGTTTATCATTTTGTTTGACATAGTAATTCATCCTTATAATTTGCTGTACTTCATGATTTTAAGAAGGCCTCCACTGCATTTCAATCTGAATTCGACCATTTCTTGAATCGATAAGGTGATACTTCTCATTGATCCGTTTGTTGTTAATGACGTCTGCTAGGCTGATAATGACATAACCCAAAATTTCCTGAATAGGGGAAATGATGAGATTAGACATTGAGTAACTATATATATTAAGCCTAATTCTATTTTGAATGTCAACTTGAGAAGATATATAAAAAATTTGTACATCTGAAACTAGATGAACCGTCTCAAGCAAAAGATTTATACAAAAAATGATTTCTGGCATTCACCTAGCTTCTATTTTCAGATAATATGTGTATAGCTGAAATTGTAACTGGGATTAAATTTGTATATTATGCAGATGAATACATTACCAACACCGCAGTGGAAGATTTTAATCCTTTTCTTTGGTGTGGACTGCATAATACATCACTAGAAAAATATATCACATAGAACACGTGTTTATGTTGAGGTGACATAGTATATATTACTATTAAGTTACAAAACATGAATTTTTTCCCAAATACACAACATATACCATATTATCTCAACAGATCTCTTTAAAGAATTTTATTTAATGAGTTTAAATCTGTCGATTGTCATAATGTATTCTTGCTGTTTGAGTTGCAGTTATTAAATCCTTTTCTTTCTTTTTCTTTTTTTTTTTGTTTGAGTTGCAGTTATTAAATCCTGAATAACTGTGTTTCATACAGTCTTAATACAGAAAACAATTTAAAGGTTTTATCATATTAGACCCCCATGTCTTTTCAATTGTATAATAGAGCCCCAAATCCTTTTTATTTGTATATCCCTCAAATCTTTTTTTAATTGTTATTAGACCCAAAAACTTTTTTAATTATATAGTAGACACCCAAATCTTTTTTAATTATATTAATGCCCTTATCGGTTAGGTTTTACTCCGCTATTTCACTCGTTGATGTTCCCAATTCTCTCTCTCGTCCCTCGTCTTTCCAAATCTCTGTTTTCTTTTGATTTTCCCAAACCCCAGCCTTTCTTTTCTTCATCAAGGACAGTACGGTCCAAAGAAAAAACTATACTAATGATAACAATAAGTTTTTAAGTGAATACAGTTAAATCTAATGCGGGTGTTCTTTAAAAGAACTTAAGAGATTTGGGTGTCTAAATTAGATATATGAAGATTTGGAGGTCTAATATAAAACTACAAAAAAATTGGGGTTCTAATATACAATTCAATCTAATGGATGATAAACACATGTTTGTGTGTGCATGTGTGCACACACAGCATGTGTATGATTAGGTATCGGAAAGTAACTACTTGCTTACATCTACGATTCAGCAACTGCCATCATGTAAGATGTTAACTGGCTCACTTTGTTAGAGTATTCAAATAGGAAAAAAAAAAAGGTTTGGGGTAAGGCTGTAACATCCCCCCATGTAATTCTTTATTATGAGGCTATTCCTGCCATAGGATTAATAATATTTTCAGGTCTGGTTGGGGACCTGTGATGAAGTCCCGGCTAAAAAAATAAAAAAAATTTGCCATCAGCCGTGCAACCAAATTTTGGTTGAGCCCAAAACAATAATCATAGAATGGTCAAAGCTTCGGACTATAGATTTAAAACGGCTAAAATATCAGAAAACCCCCCCTTAAGTTTGGACGATTATCAGATAGCTGATAACCCCTCATAAGTTTCAAAATATCAGAAAATTCCCCTTAAGTTTAGGGGTTATCAGAAACCCCCTTTAACTCTCAGATTTTATCAAAAAAAAAAAAAAAAGAAAACTAAACAGCGTTAATCACAATTTTCACATGGGTGGGTAAAATTATGCAAAGAGATATTTTTACCAGTGAAAATTGAGGTTCACGCTTTTAGTCCTAAAGTTAAAGGGGGCTTTCTGATAACCCTTAAACATAAGGGGGTTTTCTGATATTTAGCCATTTAAAACCTTGGATCAAAAGTTATTCATACCTTGGAGTGTATGTGGATGCTTGGTGGCTTACTAAGAACCTCTACGTGCATTTTATCATTAAAAGGAGGTTCCTCACACACAAACTGAAACTCTTCTTCCCAGCGCGGATCCCTATTTTTCTTTATGTGCTGCATCAACAGACCTTTTATCATTGCCAAGGAAATAAAAGTACACGAAAGTCATTGTAAAAAAAGCTATACAACATTACCTTAGTTTTTCTCTGCTCTCCTCTGAAAAGTATTTTTACATAAGGATTTGTGTGGTGTTTGCCCTCCAGATCTTGAGCTTCATGAACAGTAACAACAAGCAAACCACCACCGGACGGAGTACCTTCAGGAGCCTTTTCTAGCATATCTGATTTAGCATCGTCGCTTATGTCTGATGAAACTTCATCTTCCTTGAAAGGTTTATATATCAATTCTATAACAACCTGTCCTCGTGATTTTTCATTTTGAGCATCATTAGGATCCATATTCTTAAGCAAGTTAAGGGTCATGGTTCTTGGCTCATCAGGAGTAAGATCTCTGAGTGGAACAACATTCATGCCCATTTTATCATGTTTTCCAACCTAAGAAGAATATGCAATTGATGAAAATTCATAACGCATTAATACTTGTCACTAAATAGTAATTACAAAGATTCAAACTCCCTCAAGGTTTGCATGCTCCAAAAGTGACTTTAGAACCCCAAAAAAGCAATTTTACTGAAATAATCATCGATTATCAATATAATAATCATACATATGTTGTTATCGGAGTGCATATACTATCATACAGGAAAAAGGTTCCAAAGGTATCACCTTAGACTCAATCTAAGAATGCACCTTCAAAACTACGTTATATGCAATTAATTTACTTGATCCATTCCATTCATTTTGTTCTATATGTTTTGGATGGTATATAAACAAAAATTAGACATATTGGATTATAGTTGCTCATGAAAACTATGTGTTAGAAGTATTGAAACATTATGATATCTGTTTTATAGATGTTTTGAGACATTTAGATCATAATAAATAGAGCGGAACATCCATTGGAATAATCTAATCTATGCATCAAGAGGTGCATTCTTAGATTGAATCTAAGGTGACACCTTAGGAACCCTTTTCCCAAGTAAGATACATGTTTAAATGGGAGTGTATATATATTATATAATATAATAGTCAGATATTACCTTTTACATCCAAGTTAATTTTGTAAACTTGAGAAGAGGGTAGAGTGTCACTTTTAAAACCCTAGGGGATTTTTCGTCAATCATGCAAACCTTAGGGAGATGTCTATAATTTACCCGTAAGGACAAACACATGACAATGAAATGAGTGCGAAATAATGCATGCCTGTTCCCAGTCAAAAACATTGAGTTCAAGAGCTTGAGATTCTGGATCCTTGATGACAAACTTGAAATCCTCGTTCCACTCCGGATTAAGGT
Organism: Asparagus setaceus; assembly: GCA_012295165.1. Taxonomy (NCBI): domain Eukaryota; kingdom Viridiplantae; phylum Streptophyta; class Magnoliopsida; order Asparagales; family Asparagaceae; genus Asparagus; species Asparagus setaceus. The sequence goes on along the minus strand of CM022703.1, from coordinate 68,310,053 downwards.
TATTGCGCTTCACTGTAGTTTTCTTTGATGGAAGCTTGTCTTCAGTAAGCTTAAGTTTAACATAAGGGTCAGATTTACCCATCAGATCCTTCTTCTTCAGTTTATGTGCACTAATAACCTTCACATGTAAAATTCCAACAGGCTTCTTGGCCCTGAAAGATTCATAAAGAGAAAAGCTTAATGGCAGTTGATATAAAAAAATGAAAATATTTCAACAATTAAGCAAGCATATATGGTGCTACTTTGATGGATCCATTATGGCGACTTCAAGTGTCTTAGGCCAAAGATACATATTTGCAACCTGTATTTTAATCATCTCCTGCACAAGGTAACTAATGAGTGAGTTGAGAATTGAACTATATATGAGAGAAAAAGGATTACAAATTCAGCTAGCTCACAAAGGAAAATTTTCAATATAGAGCCCAAAAATATGGAAACTTGGCAATCTACCCGTTTATTACATCAGAAGGGAAAATAAAACATGCATGCAAGTTACATAACAACTCTATTAACATGTTATGGAGAGAACTCACTTCCACAAAAACTACTAGATAACTGTCAAAAATTAGATTATTATGATCAATCTTCAAATGCTCTCTCTGAGCAGTAAAATAGTTGACAAAAGAAAATACAATACCTCTTATACATTATAACCGTCATTACAATTGTTAATATATCAATCAATCAATTCAAGTAAAAGTGCAACGGTAAGTCATAAAATTAGTAGGATATTCAAACAGAGTTTAATCTAAAAGCACAACTTCTGTAAGATTTGAAGAAAAATTGTAAAGAGATCGAAATGCTACAAGTAAAAATACATGAGAAATGAAGAACCAGAAAATACCTGCACAAATCTGTACAAACCAGGAATAGACATGAGATCTGCGCCTAGAAGTTTTAACCCAAAGTCCACATGTGGCTGTAGAAGGACAAGTTTCAAAAAGGTTAAACATAACAGAAGTCAAAGCCAGAACTTTGAAAGTAGAAAATGCTGTGTGCAGACCTTTTCCATGAGGGAGACAAGAATTTTTGCAAAACAAGGAAAGCTAGGAACCAACGGCTTTAAAGTAATGCGTGGTGCAGCAAAGATTTGCAAATCTACCACCTGATAAAAATGCAGATAGGAACAGCATCAAATAAACCTGAAACCCAAACTTAGAACAAATTAAAGTACGTGTTTGGAATTAAAAAAAAAGATTAAATTACAGAAAATCCCCCTAAAGTTTGCTTTACTGACAGATATTGGCCTAAGGTTTTAAAATTGACATTTAATTCCCTCTTTTAATTTCTATAAAGTTAACTTGGATGTAAAAGCTAATATCATAGGATAAAACAATTATATGTACCCCAATATAAACATATATATGATTATTATATTGAAAATTGCTCATTAGATCCAAAGAAATCGTGATTATCGGAGTAGATTTTGAAAAGAAGGGGTGAAGTGTCACTATTAAAACATTACAAAAGTTTCCGTCAACCCTTGCAAACCTTAGGGGATTCCTACAATTTACCCATAAAATTACGCCACAGTGTTGAGTACATAATCTGATCTCTTTATACAGGAACCAGGTTACTAACCTGCACAGTTGCTTTTAATCCAAAGGCTTTTACCACAGCGGTGACATTCGGATTGGCAGCCCACTTAAGAGATGGTTCCATAATCAACTCCTTTTCTTCTGTCATGTAGACTTTCATTCCTGGAATAAGAATTTATATCTTAGATGGCACAACAGCTTTTAGCAGTTATGGAATATATGAAGAAGATGAACAATTGGAAGTAGGAGAAAAAGAATAATAGGGACAAAACAAAAGCTTCCTAGAATAGACATAGTAAGCAATGACTAATATTCATCCTGCATCTAAATTTATAGAAGTTGAAACTGTAATCTCACTTTCTGAATCATAAGTGGAAGAGCAATGAAAAGTTACATTATGCAAAAAGAGTTGGGCATTGTCAAAGGACCCTTCCACTGCACCAAAACTCCAAAGTTACGGTGAGGGTTGAGGGATATATTTTTATACTCTAACAAGGCCCAATGGTGAGGGCCCTTTCATGGGCCAAAACCCGGACTCACGAGGTGGTATCTATTTTTTAACATGTGCCTTACAAATGCAGAATAAAACTTTATGATTGCCCATACAAATTGCAATAACACATTAATTTTGTGAGCTAAAACTTTCACGTGCATACAAGTAGAGAACAAATTGATTTGCACTGGCCATCCGAACTCCCACCCTTATCTTGTTGACCTAAAATGTCTGTGATGCCAGAGGTAACCATGTTTTTAGAATCTACAACATAAACCAGGATTTTATACTTTAAAAAAAATCCTGCTCAAAATTCTAGTAACATCAATTATCAAAGAGAAATTCCAATTTTACACAGAAAGTTTCATAAACTACAGATAAGCACATAGAAAACAGTCAATTATTAAAGCTAAATACATCAAGAAAGCCGGCATTGAGTCAATAAGCCATCACTGCACTTCTTTTATTCATGGGTTGCCATTTTCGGCTATGTATTAGATAATGCACCATGAATAAGAATGCATGAACTGAATAGTCTTTCATGGAGTTAGCATGAAGTAACATCGATTCATAATTGGATAAAAATTGGAATGCAGTAGATTCCAATAATTGAGTCTACATCAGTCAAGACTTATTTTCAAATAGTCTGGTTCTAACTTAAACACGCTTGATTAAAAAAACAGGGCGTTATACCTATTTATTATGTGAAATACAATCAACAAATACGTTCCAACATTTGTGCAATGCAGTTTGTATGACTATGATTTTTTTAATAGTCAAATTGAACTTAATAGTAGGATGTGGTAAACAAGAGTTATGGCAGTAAAACCTTGAAAAGTTGGAGGCAGCGAGCCTAAGGTAAATGCTTCGAATTCAACAGAGTCGATTTTAAACTTCACGATATTCTCAGCAATAATTGGCTTTGCAATTTCCTTTGCTGTTTTGCAGATTGCCTACGGAAATAAAGAACAAATATCTTAGAACTAATTAGAAGGAAACAGCCTCTAGATATTTTAGATACTAATATGATACATGACATGTGTAATCATGTGCTAACCTTATCCAAATAAGGCCACATGCTTTCCAAAAACCTGTTTAGCCAATCGATCTAAAAGAAAATGTGAGAAAGAATAAGAAGCAAACAAATTAAAGCTGCAAATCTCAGTGCCAAAGAGTAACATTCCTAAAGTAACATCAAAGAATATAGATTGAAAATAAGTAGAAAATTCATGACGTACTCGATCATAGTCTGGATTTTTCACCCATAAAGGAATTTCAGGAAGCATGTTCTCCAGAGAGTTTGAATCATATTCAACAAGTGGCCGTATGGTAGGATCCTGTTCAAGGGAAGAATATGATATATAAACCTCTCTTGATTTATGAATACATATCAGAAGGAAAAGTTTTCAGCTCATTCTTGCAAACGAACAATTGATAGTTAGCAAGTTACAATCTGAAATAATATATGCAGGACTATTGAAACACAAACAGGCTAAAAGCGCCTGCTTCTTTACTTTCTATACAATTGAAGTCATCATAGACAGATTAATTAGAAGTTATATCTTGATCCACTTTATATGGACTTACGGAGCTATCTTCGGTCTTCTGGTTAACTTTCATTTGGGATAGCTATTCAGTTGCGACTTGGGACATTAGTTTTTATTGTTAAGTCTTTTTTATAAATTGACTATGAGCTTTTGGTTGGAAAGGGTCAATTGGTTGATGAATGTATTACTTTTATTGTGCTTTTAATTGTCTATTATCCTCTTCTTAAATATTTTCCCCTTCTATACAACATCAAAATTGCTTGATCCCTCAGTTGTATTTGTCCAGTTCTCAAGTTTCTCTTCTCTCAGTGTTACCAATGCAAAATGTGCAATGCGGGCTTAAAGTCCCTGTATGCACATGCACAAGGCTCAATGCGATATGCGTGCCCAAGTGAAGTGAGGCGCATAATACACACATAATTCTTCAAGTAGACAATCAATCATGAAAGAACATATTTATGATTTTTGACATAAAAATGTCAAGATGAATAATATATAATACCAAATCACAAGATAAAATCTTAACTCATAAATGCTAATACACCCAACATGATAGTAAAGATCATAATTTTCCAAATCAAAAGTCAAATCAAGACTAGTACAAGCAAAATCAAGTGGTACACAAGAACAAGTTAGGGTCCTCAATCGGCTTGTAAAATGGTCTAATGGATTTATTTTTCTTTTGGGATATAAATTCTCAGGAATAAAGACCAAATTGAAATGTTAAAGAAAAATAAACGCGACTATGACTTGCATGCTTGTGCAAAGCGCCATCGCAGAGGGCTCTTGGCGGTAGCAGAAGGCGCTGTCACATCAGATGCGGGCGCTTCACCACGCGCATCGCTGGGCTCATGAGGTGCAGTGAGACGCACACTGTCTTCTATTTCCTTCCCCTTTCAGATAATCTTCATTTCTTACTCTGTTCGCTATATTTTACTTCTTTCTCTTCCCTCCTTCACCACATAATAAACACATGTGACTGGCAAAATTTCATAATAAGTTCAACAAATTGTTAAAAGAAATAATGAGCACAAGTAGGATAATAGAAGTAGAACTCAGTAAGGCTACCAGCCCAACTTTTGTCCACAGACCAAAGTTAAGCTCCAACCTCTAAAGGTAAGTGAAAGTAATCGTGAATTTATATACTCTAACCACACTTTTTTTCCCCTGAGGATTCAAAATAGTCACATAAATTCATCATAATCTCCCCAATTATATACAAGGTCAATTACCCCGGAGAAGTGCTTACTGATAAAAGACACAACCAGGTGAATTGGGACTAATAAGAATGAATGTAAGCCGACCTACCACTATAAGGATGCGATAACAAACATGATATAACATACTCCAATTAAAATCTCGCAATCGATAACGTAATCCTTTACTATCAGAGAGGATTTCCCTACAAGGTGTATCTGAAGTACACAACAAAACACTTAATTCAGTAACCTACTGCACCTCAATCCTCTATCGACACCTCAAACACATAAAACATATCAAATGTTCACAGCTACAAGTTTCAACTTTGAGCATCAAATAATCAGCATTATACACTGAAACAGCCAGCAATAAAACAGTAATAAGCGTTATTTACTTAAATCAATGAATAATAATTTTTTTAAATTATAAATTTAAAAAACGTACCTTAACATCAGAGGGTTGGAAGTAGATGAAGAGATAATACCCAATAACAAGTCCAGCAGTTAACCCAAATCCAAATCCGAAGAAACCCAATAAAGAACTCACAAAACCCATCCCAAAAAATTTATCAAGATCAACTTAAATCTTCAATTAGACCCTTTCAACAAAAACTCATTTCTGTATCCTCAGAGTAGGTCACTGTTGTCGTTTCATGCAATTGGGTCCCCAAGTCTCCTGCGAAAGGGAAACCCAAAAGTCTACTCATCAGCCCAAAAGGCCCACAAAAGCAACAGCACAAAAAAAAAAAAGGAGGAAGAGAAGGAGAGAGATTGCCTTTTGCCTTTGATGTCGGTCGAATGCCCCCCCTGTTGGTTTTGTTTCTAGGTTTATATACGAATTCAATGCGATGATGCTTGGCTTCGTTGATGGGGAGTTCGCCGCTCTAAACTTGCTTTGTTTTAAGACATCGGGCTCTCCGCGCATCGAACTCTCCCACTTGAAAAAGATAATAATAAAATGGGAAAATTGCTTCTAGCCCCCAAAATATGAATAAGTATCCCAAAAGACTTTTTCAACGAGCGCCATGCACCCAAAACTAAAAAATAAATCCTTTAGCCCTAAAACCCGGTCCCACGTGACTGTTATTTAAAAAGAAAAACAATCCCCAAAATGCCCTTTGATTTAACCGCCTATCACTTCTCAAAACTTCTCATTGATCGTGCGCCCGTTTTTCTCTTGTCCCGAAACAAGCCAGAGCAAATCCATTTCAAAACCCTAACCCTAAATCAACCGGACCGGCGGAATCCTACAACTGATGGAGAAATGGCCGACAAATCAGCCCCAAAGTAGTAAGCCCTGCCTCTTTCGGTGATGACGATGACTTGTCTTGATACGTCGTCGAAAGAAGACTTTCGGCGCATCGAGTGGATCGATCTTTGGAGCAACAATTACGATATTCTAGAGGACATCGCAGCTTGTCATCCTCAGCCCCCAAAACCAGCCTAGCAGAGATATCTCGAGGACACCGCAAACCCATAAACCGACGCCTCTAGAGCCCTGAAAGATTCATAAAGAGAAAAGCTTAATGGCAGTTGATATAAAAAATGAAAATATTTCAACAATTAAGCAAGCATATATGGTGCTACTTTGATGGATCCATTATGGCGACTTCAAGTGTCTTAGGCCAAAGATACATATTTGCAACCTGTATTTTAATCATCTCCTGCACAAGGTAACTAATGAGTGAGTTGAGAATTGAACTATATATGAGAGAAAAAGGATTACAAATTCAGCTAGCTCACAAAGGAAAATTTTCAATATAGAGCCCAAAAATATGGAAACTTGGCAATCTACCCGTTTATTACATCAGAAGGGAAAATAAAACATGCATGCAAGTTACATAACAACTCTATTAACATGTTATGGAGAGAACTCACTTCCACAAAAACTACTAGATAACTGTCAAAAATTAGATTATTATGATCAATCTTCAAATGCTCTCTGAGCAGTAAAATAGTTGACAAAAGAAAATACAATACCTCTTATACATTATAACCGTCATTACAATTGTTAATATATCAATCAATCAATTCAAGTAAAAGTGCAACGGTAAGTCATAAAATTAGTAGGATATTCAAACAGAGTTTAATCTAAAAGCACAACTTCGTAAGATTTGAAGAAAAATTGTAAAGAGATCGAAATGCTACAAGTAAAAATACATGAGAAATGAAGAACCAGAAAATACCTGCACAAATCTGTACAAACCAGGAATAGACATGAGATCTGCCTAGAAGTTTTAACCCAAAGTCCACATGTGGCTGTAGAAGGACAAGTTTCAAAAGGTTAAACATAACAGAAGTCAAAGCCAGAACTTTGAAAGTAGAAAATGCTGTGTGCAGACCTTTTCCATGAGGGAGACAAGAATTTTGCAAAACAAGGAAAGCTAGGAACCAACGGCTTTAAAGTAATGCGTGGTGCAGCAAAGATTTGCAAATCTACCACCTGATAAAAATGCAGATAGGAACAGCATCAAATAAACCTGAAACCCAAACTTAGAACAAATTAAAGTACGTGTTTGGAATTAAAAAAGATTAAATTACAGAAAATCCCCTAAAGTTTGCTTTACTGACAGATATTGGCCTAAGGTTTTAAAATTGACATTTAATTCCCTCTTTTAATTTCTATAAAGTTAACTTGGATGTAAAAGCTAATATCATAGGATAAAACAATTATATGTACCCCAATATAAACATATATATGATTATTATATTGAAAATTGCTCATTAGATCCAAAGAAATCGTGATTATCGGAGTAGATTTTGAAAAGAAGGGGTGAAGTGTCACTATTAAAACATTACAAAAGTTTCCGTCAACCCTTGCAAACCTTAGGGGGATTCCTACAATTTACCCATAAAAATTACGCTCACAGTGTCGAGTACATAATCTGATCTCTTTATACAGGAACCAGGTTACTAACCTGCACAGTTGCTTTTAATCCAAAGGCTTTTACCACAGCGGTGACATTCGGATTGCCAGCCCACTTAAGAGATGGTTCCATAATCAACTCCTTTTCTTCTGTCATGTAGACTTTCATTCCTGGAATAAGAATTTATATCTTAGATGGCACAACAGCTTTTAGCAGTTATGGAATATATGAAGAAGATGAACAATTGGAAGTAGGAGAAAAAGAATAATAGGGACAAAACAAAAGCTTCCTAGAATAGACATAGTAAGCAATGACTAATATTCATCCTGCATCTAAATTTATAGAAGTTGAAACTGTAATCTCACTTTCTGAATCATAAGTGGAAGAGCAATGAAAAGTTACATTATGCAAAAAGAGTTGGGCATTGTCAAAGGACCCTTCCACTGCACCAAAACTCCAAAGTTACGTGAGGGTTGAGGGATATATTTTATACTCTAACAAGGCCCAATGGTGAGGGCCCTTTCATGGGCCAAAACCCGACTCACGAGGTGGTATCTATTTTTAACATGTGCCTTACAAATGCAGAATAAAACTTTATGATTGCCCATACAAATTGCAATAACACATTAATTTTGTGAGCTAAAACTTTCAATGCATACAAGTAGAGAACAAATTGATTTGCACTGGCCATCCGAACTCCCACCCTTATCTTGTTGACCTAAAATGTCTGTGATGCCAGAGGTAACCATGTTTTTAGAATCTACAACATAAACCAGGATTTGATACTTTAAAAAAAAATCCTGCTCAAAATTCTAGTAACATCAATTATCAAAGAGAAATTCCAATTTTACACAGAAAGTTTCATAAACTACAGATAAGCACATAGAAAACAGTCAATTATTAAAGCTAAATACATCAAGAAAGCCGGCATTGAGTCAATAAGCCATCACTGCACTTCTTTTATTCATGGGTTGCCATTTTCGCTATGTATTAGATAATGCACCATGAATAAGAATGCATGAACTGAATAGTCTTTCATGGAGTTAGCATGAAGTAACATCGATTCATAATTGGATAAAAATTGGAATGCAGTAGATTCCAATAATTGAGTCTACATCAGTCAAGACTTATTTTCAAATAGTCTGGTTCTAACTTAAACACGCTTGATTAAAAACAGGGCTTATACCTATTTATTATGTGAAATACAATCAACAAATACGCTCCAACATTTGTGCAATGCAGTTTGTATGACTATGATTTTTTTAATAGTCAAATTGAACTTAATAGTAGGATGTGGTAAACAAGAGTTATGGCAGTAAAACCTTGAAAAGTTGGAGGCAGCGAGCCTAAGGTAAATGTTTCGAATTCAACAGAGTCGATTTTAAACTTCACGATATTCTCAGCAATAATTGGCTTTGCAATTTCCTTTGCTGTTTTGCAGATTGCCTACGGAAATAAAGAACAAATATCTTAGAACTAATTAGAAGGAAACAGCCTCTAGATATTTTAGATACTAATATGATACATGACATGTGTAATTATGTGCTAACCTTATCCAAATAAGGCCACATGCTTTCCAAAAACCTGTTTAGCCAATCGATCTAAAAGAAAATGTGAGAAAGAATAAGAAGCAAACAAATTAAAGCTGCAAATCTCAGTGCCAAAGAGTAACATTCCTAAAGTAACATCAAAGAATATAGATTGAAAATAAGTAGAAAATTCATGACGTACTCGATCATAGTCTGGATTTTTCACCCATAAAGGAATTTCAGGAAGCATGTTCTCCAGAGAGTTTGAATCATATTCAACAAGTGGCCGTATGGTAGGATCCTGTTAAAGGGAAGAATATGATATATAAACCTCTCTTGATTTATGAATACATATCAGAAGGAAAAGTTTTCAGCTCATTCTTGCAAACGAACAATTGATAGTTAGCAAGTTACAATCTGAAATAATATATGCAGGACTATTGAAACACAAACAGGCTAAAAGTGCCTGCTTCTTTACTTTCTATACAATTGAAGACATCATAGACAGATTAATTAGAAGTTATATCTTGATCCACTTTATATAGACTTACGGACCTATCTTCGGTCGTCTGGTTAACTTTCATTTGGGATAGCTATTCAGTTGCGACTTGGGACATTAGTTTTTATTGTTAAGTCTTTTTTATAAATTGACTATGAGCTTTTGGTTGGAAAGGGTCAATTGGTTGATGAATGTATTACTTTTATTGTGCTTTTTAATTGTCTATTATCCTCTTCTTAAATATTTTCCCCTTCTATACAACATCAAAATTGCTTGATCCCTCAGTTGTATTTGTCCAGTTCTCAAGTTTCTCTTCTCTCAGTGTTACCAATGCAAAATGTGCAATGCGGGGCGCAAAGTCCCTGTACGTGCACATGCACAAGGCTCAATGCGATATGCGTGCCCAAGTGAAGCGATGCGCATAATACACACATAATTCTTCAAGTAGACAATCAATCATGAAAGAACATATTTATGATTTTTGACATAAAAAATGTCAAGATGAATAATATATAATACCAAATCACAAGATAAAATCTTAACTCATAAATGCTAATACACCCAACATGATAGTAAAGATCATAATTTTCCAAATCAAAAGTCAAATCAAGACTAGTACCGAAGCAAAATCAAATGGTACACAAGAACAAGTTAGGGTCCTCAATCGGGCTTGTAAAATGGTCTAATGGATTTATTTTTCTTTTGGGATATAAATTCTCAGGAATAAAGACCAAATTGAAATGTTAAAGAAAAAATAAACGCGACTATGACTTGCATGCGCCTGTGCAAAGCGCCATCGCGTAGGGCTCTTGCGAGGCGCGAGAAGGCGCTGTCACATCAGATGCGGGGCGCTTCACCACCGCCCCGCATCGCTGGGCTCATGAGGTGCAGTGAGACGTGCACACTGTCTTCTCTATTTCCTTCCCCTTTCGTATAATCTTCATTTCTTACTCTGTTCGCTATATTTTACTTCTTTCTCTTCCCTCCTTCACCACATAATAAACACATGTGACTGGCAAAAATTTCATAATAAGTTCAACAAATTGTTAAAAGAAATAATGAGCACAAGTAGGATAATAGAAGTAGAACTCAGTAAGGCTACCAGCCCAACTTTTGTCCACAGACCAAAGTTAAGCTCCAACCTCTAAAGATAAGTGAAAGTAATCGTGAATTTATATACTCTAACCACACATTTTTTCCCCTGAGGATTCAAAATAGTCACATAAATTCATCATAATCTCCCCAATTATATACAAGGTCAATTACCCCGGAGAAGTGCTTACTGATAAAAGACACAACCACGTGAATTGGGACTAATAAGAATGAATGTAAGCCGATCTACCACTATAAGGATGCGATAACAAACATGATATAACATACTCCAATTAAATCTCACAATCGATAACGTAATCCTTTACTATCAGAGAGGATTTCCCTACAAGGTGTATCTGAAGTACACACAACAAAACACTTAATTCAGTAAACTACTGCACCTCAATCCTCTATCGACACCTCAAACACATAAAACATATCAAATGTTCACAGCTACAAGTTTCAACTTTGAGCATCAAATAATCAGCATTATACACTGAAACAGCCAGCAATAAAACAGTAATAAGCGTTATTTACTTAAATCAATGAATAATAATTTTTTAAAATTATAAATTTAAAAAACGTACCTTAACATCAGAGGGTTGGAAGTAGATGAAGAGATAATACCCAATAACAAGTCCAGCAGTTAACCCAAATCCAAATCCGAAGAAACCCAATAAAGAACTCACAAAACCCATCTCCAAAAATTTATCAATATCAACTAAAATCTTCAATTAGACCCTTTCAACAAAAACTCATTCTGTATCCTCAGAGTAGGTCATTGTTGTCGTTTCATGCAGTTGGGTCCCCAAGTCTCCTGCGAAAGGGAAACCCAAAAGTCTATTCTATCAGCCCAAAAGGCCCACAAAAGCAACAGCAAAAAAAAAAAAAAAAAAAGGTGGAAGAGAGGGAGAGAGATTGCCTTTGCCTTTGATGTCGGTCGAATGCCCCCCCTGTCGGTTTTGTTTCTAGGTTTATATACGAATTCAATGCGCTGATGCTTGGCTTCGTTGATGGGGAGTTCGCCGCTCTAAACTTGCTTTGTTTTAAGACATCGGGCTCTCCGCGCATCGAACTCTCCCACTTGAAAAGATAATAATAAAATGGGAAAATTGCTTCTAGCCCCCAAAATATGAATAAGTATCCCCCAAAAGACTTTTTCAACGAGCGCCATGCACCCAAAACTAAAAAAATAAATCCTTTAGCCCCTAAAACCCGGTCCCACGTGACCTGTTATTTAAAAAGAAAAAACAATCCCCAAAATGCCCTTTGATTTAACCGCCTATCACTTCTCAAAACTTCTCATTGATCGTGCCCGCCCATTTCTCTTCTGTCCCAAGCAAACCGAGCAAATCCATTTCAAAACCCTAACCCTAAATCAACCCAGACCCGAGCGGAATCCTACAACCTGATCGGAGAAATGGCCGACAAATCAACGCCCAAAGTAGTCGCCCCTGCCTCTTTCAGTGATGACGATGACTTGTCTTGATACGTCGTCGAAAGAAGACTTTCGAGCGCATCAGAGTGGACTGATGCTGGAGCAACAATTGCTGATATTCTAGAGGACATCGCAGCTTGTCATCCTCAGCCCCAAAACCAGCCTAGCAGAGATATCTCGAGGACACCGCAAACCCATAAACCGACGCCTCTAGAGCTCTCATAGATCTAAAGAGAGGAACGAAGAGGAGCGAAACGGAAGAGACGCATACGGCAACCAAAAATAAGTGAGTTTGACTGCATAATTTAGTTGTGTATGATGTTGCATGTTGTGTTAGTTGTGAAGGTTTCTGCTGACATTTAGGATGTTAGTTGTCAGGAATATGCCTTTATTATTAAGGCTATTGATTGGTTGTTGAGGTTATTGAATGGTTGTTAAGGTTGTGGTTTTGTTGTTAGGGTTGTGGGTTTGTTGTTAAGGTTATGGGTTTGTTGTTAAGGTTACAGTTTCATTACACCATAATTGTTATGGTTATAGATTATTTTCCAAACTAATTGTGTCTTGTGGTTTTGTTTTGTAGAGAAAAGTCAAAGGCCAAGGAAAAGCATGTATCAAAGTTATGCCCACTTCCAACTTCGACACTATGAGTTCATGCATTCTCTAGTGCCACTTATGGGCCAGCGTCATTGGGAGGCCTACGAAGATAGTGTATTCAAACACTACGTTCACTTTGGCCCTTCCGGTCTTGATCTTCCCACTTTCGAGCAAGTGCTGAGACAGTGGGATCAGAAGAAGATGAAATTTGTCTTCACTGATGTACAAAGTGGAGAAGAAATCGAGTGCTCATTCAACCTTGAATGGGTAATGAGCCATACATGATTCTCCAATGAGGGGGATCTTGTTAGACCCAACAGAGATCGGAGTAATAGAATTTAGTCTAGGTTTTTTACTAGACCTGAGGGTCACGGTGACAGTGAAGGTGACAACAAGAAGGCTTCTCCTCTAGTACCCACCAGACACTATGTTGAGGATCTACTCAAAAAGCTTGTACATTCAACTGACCGTGAAGACGTGAAGGTGTTGAGGATCTACTCAAAAAGCTTGTACATTCAACTGACCGTGAAGACGTGAAGGACTTTGTCCTGCTACAGATCCTCTATCAGCTGAGCATGATCTGGTGTCCAAGTAGTGTTCTTGGCATTCCAAGGCATTTGTTCAAGTATATTGATAGCATTCAACAAGCAAATGACACTGCTTGGGGGACCTATATCTTCAATGAGACATATGATGCAATTGAAAAGGCATTGAAGGGCCCTACAAAAGGAAAGAGCCCTCAAAAAAAATAGAGGACTCTATATCTGCAAGGGTGTACCCAGCTTGTTTGTGTAAGTAATCCTACTTTTTATTGTTGAGAGCAATGACTAAATTTTATGCAATCTTGATTGATTAGTTCTTAAGTATAGGTGTTAGTTGCTAGGGTTAGGGATTAGTTGTTATGTATACGTGTTGGTTGTTATGGCTATAGATTGGTTGTTAACTATACATTTTGGTTGTTAAGGTTACGGACTTATTATTAAGGATAGGGTTTGGTTGTTAAGGTTACAGATTTGTTGTTAAGGTTACGGTTTGGTTGTCAAGGTTACGGATTTGTTATTATGGTTACGTAATTGTTGTTAAGTTTATAGAGTGGTTGTTAATCTTCTATTTCTCTCATATGCAGTTGTGGTACTATGACCTTACTGGCATCAAGAAGTCAGTAATGGGAAGTATGTTACGGCCTCCCCTTACAAATTGGGTGAAACTGGGAGAAGTTGGGGGATCCCTTCGATTGGCCACAGTGGAAGCTAAAGCTAAGCAAGCTACTATAAAGCACCCACAGTTCCAGGGCCAAGTTCAAAGGCTTGAGAATATTTTTAAAGTACCAGGTAGAGGGGTGCTAGGGATGGAGCAGGAGAAGGAGAAAGAGAAGAAGACCCTCCAAGAGAAGAAGAAAGAAGAAGAGAAGAAGAAGAAGAAGAAGAAGAAGAAGGAGAGAGAGAGAGAGAGAGAGAGAGAGAGAGAGAGAGAGAAGGAGAAGAATAAGGAGCCGGCTGCTAGTGTCACCGGCTGGGCACGTAGCCCAAGATAGCCTATCCCCAAAAACAAAAAGACGAGGGGATCAGAAGATGATAGCATTCTTAGAGGATGGGTAAGCATTGTAGTAAATTTATTGTTAATCTTATCTCTTGGTTTCTTAGATTTTAATTATTATTTTTTAAATAATACTCTATCTGCCTATTTCATAGACCATGCCACATAATATTGATGAGGTCGAGCAGCACAATGAGGCAGTTGATCAAATGGATTTGCCTCAAAGAATCGAGTTATTGAAGAGGATCGCGATAATGAATCAAAAATTACGCCGCGATCAAGAGAAGAAATACAAAGATCGAGTGTTAATGAATCGCCATGCATATTCTATCCTGTAAAAGTGGCTTCTCTGTCTGCACAAGTGAGAAGGCTGAGAGAGGAGCTCAGCAATGCCCGATGCAAAAGCCTCACTGTATATAACAATAAGAGGCTGACGGGAGAGATGTCTGGCACGGCAATGGAGCAGCAAACATGTACATGTTAGACCCTTTTCTCAATTGTGAATGATAACGTATAGTTTTTAAGATTACAAATCGGTTGTTAAGGATAGAGATTGGTTGTTAGGGTTACGGATTGGTTGTTAAGTATATGGATTGGTTGTTAAGGTTACAGATTGGTTGTTAAGGTTATAGGTTGGTTGTTAAGATTACAGATTTGTTGTTAAGTTTACGGATTGGTTGTTAAGTATATGTATTGGTTGTTAAATTTTTAAATAATTATATTTTTTTGACTCAGGCACTCCACGAGACGTGGCTGACATTGAGATGGAGAGGGAATTCCCTCAACCTGACTTCCCTGACATTGATACGGAGAGGAAAGGCCCTCGACAAGGGGAAGTCCCTCCAACAGAGGAATTCCCTCCAGCTGATGCTTTTACTGACATTGAGAAGCAAGCTTGTACAGGTTATTACGTGTGAATTACGAATTGGTTGTTAAGGTTAGAGATTAATTGGTTGTGAAGTAAATGTTAATTACTAATTTTTTTATTTTTTTATTTCTTGACTCAGGCACTCCACAGGACGTGATTGCTAGGGAAGACCCTCCAACAGAGAGTTTCCCTCCAACTGATACCACAGACATTGATACGGAGAGGGAAGGTCCTCGACCAGAGGAAGTCCCTCCTCCACTAGGAGCTGACTTATTTTTTGAGGAGGAAGATGACGGAGTTCCTCTCATTTTTAAGATGAATAAGAGAAAGAGGGCTGCAAGGGCGCCCGTACCCCTTAAAAGAAGTAGAGCAAAAAGAAGAGTGAAGCCTTCCAAACATGTAATTATCCCTTACACTGAGGAGAAGAAGAAGGCAGCCAAAGAAAAATAAATTTTGGGGGAAAAGAAAATAATAGAAGTGGGGGAAAAGGGACCGGAATTGCCTCCTCCTGCTGGGCTACATGGTGATCCCCGCTCACTTTGAAAAACCTTCATGAGTTCTCCTATGAGTGAGGAAGAAGAAAAGTTCAGGAATGACTTAAACGCAGGCATTCCCTTTCCTAAAGGTTTCATTATAAAATTTAATGATGAGCATCCCATATTTTTTCATAATTATAAGATATCGGCAAATGTTGTTGCCCTGCTGACGGAAGAGGAGAATAAAGCTCTCAATCATTTTTGTATTTGTAGGTGCAACAAGTAAGTATTTATCTCATATTACAATTTTATTATTTTGTTTTTAAGGTTATCCCCTTGTTGTTAGGTTTACATCTTGGTTGTCAAGGTTGTTAAGGTTACGGATTTGTTATTAAGGTTACGGATTTATTGTTAAGGTTATGGTTTGGTTGTTAAGGTTACGATTTGGTTTTTTAAGGTTATGGATTTGTTGTTAAGGTTACGGATTTGTTGTTAAGGTATATCCATTGTTTCATTCTTTTTGCAGAGAGATTAAAGTGTACAAATCTCAGTGGGCATCTACTGACAGATTTGAGCTTCTGAACCTCTTACGTGGTGGTCGACTTGATGATTCTGTAAGCTAAAATTTATTCTTAATAATTATTGTTTATCATCTTTTATGTTACTATTATTTAATCTTTGTTTGTTTGTCATCTTCTTGGTTACTGAATTGCAAATTGAAACAATACGTGAATGGCAAAATATGCCTCAGAACGAATCATGTCGCCAAAAATATGGGCTGATCTCTGTTTTTTTTCAGTAAGTATCTATATCTTTGCAGAGGTAGGTCTATTTCAATTTATGTTAAAAGTGGCTGACCAGTCTAATTCTTGATTACAGCATACAATACATGAGGAAGGAGTACCTGACTACCAGGGTGCATATGATATCTTCATCAGAAGTTTCATCGATCAAGGAATTACTGACCTATTAGTTCCCATTGTCCAAAATGATCATTAGCATCTCTTAGAGTTTGATCTAAAAAATAATGTTGCGCGCCATTATGACTCCTTGGTAGATCGAACTGGACATATGGAAGCTGTGATGAACATCATTAAAGCCTTTAACTACATTAAAGCTGGCTTCGACGAGAATAATTTGTATAGCTTTTTCAATCCATTCCCAGTTCCATGCGAGATACAAAAGGGATCGTAAGTTTTCTGAAACTCTTTTTCACGTATGGTTGTGAAGGTAATTATTTGGTTGTTAACCTTAGGGGTTGGTTGTTAAGGTTAGGCATTGGTTGTGAAGCTTACAGATTGCTTGTTAACCTTAGGGGTTGGTTGTTAAACTTAGGGCTTCTTAACATTTTTTAATGGTGTACATTTGTTTTATGTCTAGGTATGACTTCGGGATCTACGTGTACATGTATATAAAAGCTATTATTCGAGGTAGAAGCGTCCTGCACCTCACACCTAAAGCTCATAACACATGGGTCATACGGTCAAAGCTAGCAGCTAAATTAATAATTGAAGGGAGAAAGAAGAAAAAATATCTCGGTGTACTTGATGATGATGACATTGAAAGCAGCTCTTGGTCATAGACTGTTACCTTTTTTTTCCAAAAAGCCTCAGATATTGTAAATATTTAATTGTAAATACAAAATTGTTGTAAATACTTAATTGGTGTAAATAGTATAAACATGTTGTATTTAATTATTGTAAATACAAAATTGTTGTAAATACTTAATTGGTGTAAATACAAAATGTTGTATTTACTTACGTAATTATTGTAATTATTAAGGAGTTGTTAGATGACAAGAACGTAACTAATGATCTCAAAGCTCTAACCTTAACAATAACAAAGCCCTAACCTTAACAACCAAACCCTAACCTTAACAACAAAGTCCTAACCTTAACAACAAATCAATAACCTTAACAACAAAGTCCTAACCTTAACAACCAAGCCCTAACCTTAACAACTAAGACGTAACCTTAACAACTAATACGTAACCTTAGAGTGTTCCCAGCTACAACAATAATATTGTTAAGATCATTTCAGATAACAATAACCTTAACAACCAACCCATAACCTTAACAACAAAGCCCTAACCTTAACAACTAAGATGTAACCTTAACAACTAAGACGTAACCTTAGAGTGTTCCCAGCTACAACAATAATATTGTTAAGATCATTTCAGATAACGATAACTTTAACATCCAACCCATATCCTTAACAACTAAGCCCTAACCTTAACAACAAAGCCCTAATCTTAACAACAAACCCATAACCTTAACAACAAAGCCCTAACCTTAACAACAAACTCATAACCTTAACAAATAAGCCCTAACATTAACAACAAATCCCTAACCTTAACACCAAAACTTTAACCTTGACAATTATGCTGTAACCTGAACAACTTAGCCTTTAGCTTAACAAAGACATAATCTGAATGCATAACATTATAACAGACATTTCAAAAGGGTACATATTGTTAGCTGATAATACAAAATGTTAGCATTTATAATACATATGTTTGGCAACTAGATAGGCTCGATGCATGTTTGTCGATTGTGACCTTCCGTGTGGCATCAGGAGCACTTAACAGACGGTGTTCGTGACACATTATTTATTAAATCGGTACATGGTCTTCCACGCCTTTTTAGTAAGGGAGGCTTTAACGGATGGTCTTCGGTACAATCTTCGTGTCACGGAATAGGATAGAGGATCGCCCATAAGTTGCCGTGGAATGCTTCAAATACCATAAACCAATCACAATATTGATAAATATCTCGTCCCATCCAAGTAATTGCAGCACAAGCGTGCTTACAAGGAATGCGTGTGATATCCCAAGACCTGCATGAACATGTCCGATTCTTCAAATCTACACGGCAAGTTTTATTAGATTCAACCTCCACAATATCTGCTGTCGAATGTTTATAGGTAAGCAGCTTCCATGATGAATATTATCACTCAACACTATGTCCGCTTCTGGACATAAGTATCCAGACCATTTCGCTGCCATAAGCCTTCTTTCATGCATGCGCTCCATGATTTGCTTTCGTATCGTCTCCATCAGAGGTAAGATTCGTAACATTAGTGCCTTTCTTATCCAACTGTTGAAGGACTCAACAACGTTCGAAGTAACATGGCCATACCTGTAAATCAAATGAAAAAAATGATGAGTTTGACTGTAACCTTAACAACTACGAAGTAAACATAACAACTAATATGTAACCTTAACAACCAAACATTAACCTTAACAACAAAACTGAAAACTTAACAATAAAACTGTAATCTTAACAACTAAGACGTAGCCTTAACAACTAAACCGTAACCTTAACAACTAAACTGTAACCTTAACAACTAAGAAATAACCTTAACAACCAATCTCTAAGCTTAACAACAAATCAGAACCTTAACAACCAATCTCTAAGCTTAACAACAAATCAGAACCTTAACAACCAATCTCTAAGCTTAACAACAAATCAGAACCTTAACAATAAAATTCTAACCTTAACAATTAAATTATAAACAATATTATCATACCTTATACCAGGGAAATAAGCGTTTGCCCATCTCTCCGGCGAGTAATTCATTGCAGTAACATAAGCCCTTTGATTTATCGCTATCAATTCTTTCATGTAATCATCCCATTCAGAAATTGTGTACTTATAAGCCGCGGTTTGTAATAAATCACCCAATATTTGAGCGACATTTGCTTTGTGACCCAACTCCTTCATCTTTTTTTTTGAAATTCTCGACTAGATGTAGAACACACCTTGAATGGAATGCATTTGGAAAGAATTCCTCAACTGCTAACCTTTGTGACCCAACTCCTTCATCTTTTTTTTGAAATTCTCGACTAGATGTAGAACACACCTTGAATGGAATGCATTTGGAAAGAATTCCTCAACTGCTAATGTTATGGTCATAACCACTAACTAGTGATTAAGGAGAAAAAACGAGGCGCTGACACGGATAAACGCCACCGCTAACAAAATGACATGAGCCTCCGCGCAGGCCACTTGCGGCGGCGGTAGCCTACCGACCCGCCATGGTCCAATGAACGACTATCACCACAGCCGGCGAAGGCGGTGTCAACCGATCAACAACTCTCTCCGCGGACGGCAGCGCCAAAGTGCGTGATGCGTCCATACATAAGTGGCTGCCGGAGCTATTTCACGTCGCTCGCCCCCACCGTACGACGTAGGGACGGCCAGCTATCACCTCCCAACCGCTAGTATGCTCGGACGACGCGAAAGGCGGTGCTAGTCGTCCTCCCAACCCGTCACCCATTATAGCCGCATCCAACCAGTTGTCGGCCCTCCCAACAATGCGGCGAATCTAGACCGCCCTCTTCTCCGTCGCGGAGTCCACAGGGCGGCGAAAGGTAGCCTGGCCGTCCCTTTCAGTTGATCACCTCGAGGGACGTCCCGAGAGGCCGTGCGAGTCGGCCACCCGCCTCGGCTCGCTACCTGCCTCGCATTATTCCTCGCTCAAAAGATGGCTATACAAGATTTCGAACCCATCAACATCGCATTAAATGCACCGACCCCTTAACTCCCCATCTCTCACGGTATTTAAGGCACCTCGGACCCATCACGGCTGGGCGTCAATCCCATCCCATTAATGGCGAATAGACCACACCAACCCTCGAATTACCCGCAACTTGACACCTGTAAAGGCCAGCCCCCATAGCAGACAAATAAGACGCTCAGCCAACCACTGGCTCACACGTGGAAGAGAGGGCTGATTCATCAGTGGTTCCTTAACCGATGGAAAGACGAAAATACCCCCTTAACCCTAGGTATAAATGGCAACGTGAACAAATAACCAAGTAAGTGATCTTTTAAAAGTGAATTCTCGCTCCATTAGATTATCTCCTCTTTACTAACTTGACCGCCGGAGGAACCACCGGAGATCCCAACTCCGCCTTTTCCACGTGTCCTTCTTTCTCACAGAGGTGAATCCTTTGACCGAATCGGCCACACTGGCATTAGGAGAGAAGGCGGACTCCGCTCTCTTAAAATCTAAACTCATCCGAGGTTAGTGACTGTGATTATATACATCAACAGCTAACCTAATACCCTTGTCGGTATTAGAAATCATGACCAGTTGATGTGGAGGATCGTAAGGCTTTTCCCTATCATACAGTATGGTCCAAACTCCTTGTAAGAATCATTTCCAATTTTCCTCATTCTCCTGGTCGCATACGCAATAAGTAAGAGGAAATATTCCTTGGTTGCCGTCATATCCTGTAGCACTAAGTAATATACCTCTGTAGCGGTCTTTAAGAAATGTTCCATCCAAAAATAATAGAGGCCTACATCCAAAGAATGAACCCTTCAATACAAGCATTATAACTTATGAACAAACGCCTAAACGCGTCATTAGCCAATAGCAACACGGCTTCCTGGATTAGTTGCTTGAACCATGGCTTCATACCTGCATAAATATAACAAGTAATCACTGTATATTAACCTCATTATGGCACCCTATTAACAAAGCAGTAACCTTAACAACCAACTGATAACCTTATCAACAAACTTATAAGCTTAACAACAAACTTATAACCTTAACAACAAAGCCATAACCTTAACAACCAATTCATAACCTTAACAACCAACTAATAACCCTAACAACCAACTCATAACCTTAACAGCCGATGCATAACCCTAACAACTTGTTAGGATAACAGAGGCATGACAACTTAGGTATAAATACTTATTTAATAAGATAAGTATTACCATCTTAGTGAATCGTAAGCCTCATCATCGTCACCGAATAGGTCCTGTTGTGCCCTCTCTTTGCTTTGCCACGCTTTACTGTAATTAATATTGATGCCGTAATTTGAGAACAAGTCGTTCTTGATGTCAATTGGCCGAAGATCTGGCCTAACCTTCAAAACAGATTGTATTTGGTTTGCAATGAACTTTCGTGATGCCCTTGAATTGCCAGCATTAGCTCCATGTTGACCGCAAGTGTGGGTAGAGTAGAACTTCTTTATAGACATAATTGAGGAATTTCAGAGTGGGGAAGCAAACAACATCCAAGGGCAATCCAGCGTGTCCCTGAATCGACAATGGACTCTTATACGTCTTTGTTCATTATGATAAAAATCATACTCGAACCTTTTCGCAATTGAGTAATATTAAAGTGCTAATCTAACTTCAGCAGCACTATCAAATTTCTGTCCATTTTGACGTATGGTTGTGTGCCACTCAGCTGGGATCTTGGTTTGATGGTTAACCATGTCTTGTATCATCATGATCGAGTTGCCAGAGGGATTGTCATTAGGAATACGCTCATCATTACATGGTTGGATGAGCGTAGCAGCTGCGCATCGCGAATTTTCTGTCAGGATAGTCCTGTAAAGTTGAGGAAAAACTCATAAGGATAACAAAAACCCATAACCTTAACAACCAACCGATAACCTTAACAACCAATCGATAACCTTAACAACCAACGGATAACCTTAACAATCAACCCATAACCTTAACAATAAATCGATAACCTTAACAACCAACACATAACCTCGGCAACCAATGTACAAGGTTAACAACCAACTCATAAGGAAATTATAATTGAAATGCTTACACATTTTCTGGAGAAGTTGAGGATTCCCCAGCGGAGGTAGAATATAAGTTTATGTCTGTAAATCCATTACGACCACAATACTCGAACATCAACCTCAAGTCGTCGTCATTATCAATGGCAAAACTGAACTTCTTTTCCCTTTCGGATATGAATTTCAGTGAAAGAGAATGCAAAGGTAGTTTAAGCCTCTGGGACACTTGATACTTCAAGCCAATGATTTCCGTTGACTCATTGATAACTACGAAAACACCCTCACCCTCCTCGTTGCTTTTTGTGTTAGTAACCATGCAAAGGAGGGATCTATCCGTCATTTTACAGAAAAGTAGTTGAATAATCAAAGAGGATTTATGGACCATTAAATGGCCGGGAGAGAGTAGTTGGGGTAAGCAAAGAGGATTTATTGGTTGGTAGGGGGTCACTGAGGATGGAGAGGTAGAAGATGGTAAGAATTTGGAGGGAAATGAGATTTTTTTCCCTCCAAAACCACATTATAATCATCATTAATGCTACAGTACATTCTCCTTCTCAGATGGATGACCGGTTGGAGAGAGGGAACCGGTAGCTTGAGGGTATTTTGGTCTTCTCATGCTTCAAAGTACACAGGAGGGGCTAAAGGAAAAAAATAAAAGTTTATGGGTGCTTTGGGCTCGTTGAAAAAGTCTTGGGGGCGGAATATTTATTCCTATTTTGGGGGCTAGAAGCAATTTTCCCTAATAAAATTAAATATAGGTGGCGTTTTGAGCGTTTGTGCCTTTTACGTTTTGAATCTGGACATATTTTTTAAACTTTTTTTTACCTTAATTTAATTAAATATTATAAAATCTGATTTTTTTATATCCCTAATAAAATTGAATATAGGTGGCGTTTTGAGCGTTTGTACCTTTTACGTTTTGAATCTGGACAATTTTTTAAAACTTTTTTACCTTAATTTAATTAAATATTATAAAATCTGATTTTTTTTTTTTAAAAGGGTTTGTAAGATATTAATGCCAAAATATAGCTATTTCAAAATAGATCCTTGCAAAATATTTTAAGTTACCCCAAATAGACCAATGTTTGTGTTTTGTTAATGTATTAAGTGGATTATTTACTAAAACTAAACCTATCAGAGTTATTTCACACTCCTTTCTCTTTCTCTCTAGCCCTCCAAATGCTGCTAACGTTCTATGATACATGAAGTTAAGGATGGCCAACAATAATATTGTAATATTGATATTTGCTAGATATATATTTGTCATGTTTTATAGATTCAAAACAATGTCTAGAAACTCAAAACTATTTTTTTATATTATTCTCTTAAATCTTTAATATTTTGAAATCAATCTCTCATTATTAGCATTCCTAATTCTTATATGTCACATCAAAATTAGTCTCTATACCAAAAGTCCCGTAGTTCAAGTAAACTGCTGCAAATTAATCCCTCCAATCAAAGAGTAGCAACAGTAAGGTATAAGAACCTTAAAAAACAATTTTAATGATTTGAGGGAATAATTCAAAATATTATGGATGCAATGGATTATTATTGTCAAAACCCCAAAGAAACCCTTTTTTATAGAAACCGTAGGCCCAGCGAAGGAGGGGCCAAGCCAGGCGCCTGGGGACCGTACCAGACACGTGCCTTGCATGCATTTCACTGCCCTCGCATACTACTCACAGTTCAAGTAAACCCAAACGATGACGATCACCGACCCTCAAATTCTCCGTCTTCACCCTCAGTCTCCAAACCCTAACCCTAATTCATGGCTTCCTCTCTCTATCTCTCTCCCTTCATTCCACTCCTCTCTCCGCTCCGCTCCCGCCTCCGCCGACCTCCGCCTCGCTGGCCGCCTCCTCTCCCGGCTCGGATTCTAGGGTTTCGACCATCGTCAGTGTCGATCTCGGGGACAGGAGCTACGCTATCTACATCGGATCTGGTTTGCTGAACGAACCTGATCTTTTGCAGAGGTAGAGGATTAATTTGGAGGTTTTGTTAGGGTTTTAGGTTGATTTTGTGGGTTTTAATTTATGTATTTTTTGGTTGATCTTTTTACACATTTTTATCATGTGAAAGTATTTCTATGAAATCCACAAATATATAGAGGAGTTTTCTGTGTTTTCTTGGTGAACAGAGTATCAAACCACAATCCTTGTAGTGGAAGGTACCTTTGATATGGTGTCCGAGCAACCCAGGTTCAAGCCCACTGGACACAAAGTTAAAAGCTGATTTAAAATAAAAAGATACCGTTGCAAGGGGCATGTTAGAGTGTACAACTGCAATCCTCTACCTTCATTGCAACTTCGGGTGTGGTCGAAGGAACCTTTGATAATCTGAGAAAACCATTAGCTCGGCTTGAAGTATTGCCGAGTTCTTTGAGTGGCAAGCGAAGAATGTGCTGGCACTACTGGCGAGGTATTTGTACTTCAATATTCAGTGGATTTACTACTGTCTGCATCTTTCTGTCTTTAAGATCATTTGTCAATTGTATGCTGTACCAACATTTTCTTTAAGTGTATTTTGAGACCGTATCTGAATTTGTATGTGTGGTCATTTCTCGTTTGATAAGGGACATCCCCAGCCAGTTGTTTCTCTCCTTTCCTAAATGCAGGTTTCTAGCAACATATTGTAAGTTGATGATTGTCAGAGTCAAAATCGGATTGCAAAGCTCATAATGTTCACATTTTTGCATAAAGCTAGAAAGACTTTTAACCAAGATCGTTTAATGCCCTACATGCATGATATGGGACTATATATCCTATCAAATTATAAGCAAGCTATATTTTCCTGCAGTTTAGAAAGATAAAATGGACATATTTGCAGGTCCTGTTCTTGTTTTCTTGCATTAGGAATGAACATTTACGGTCGTTGGAATGCGATGAATTCTTATACTGGCATTGTAGGTTTGTACCCTTTGGTTGGACTTGTTTGTTGTACAGTCTCCAATAGGTCTTCTGAATTCCTCACGTCATCTTTGGTGAAGATTCAAGGAGGAAAGCCCTCACTCTGGCTAAACATGTTCCAATGGAGGGCATTGAATAAATCAGACACTATTATGCTATAGGTTTTCGATTTATTTCCTACTCAGGCTAAGAATAAATACAATAATTTGTTATAGACTTACATCTAGATTTCACCAGGTTAGTATTCAAATTGAGGAGTCAGTTTCAAATTCCCATGCAAAGCATGTCATTGGGATCTAATATGAAACTCACAAAGATTAAGAAATGAAATCGAACTGGAACCCATCTTGCTTCTTATTCGTGATATATATCCCGCTGCTTGTAACACTATTTGTTACGAGACACTGAGCAGCCTAAGACAGAACACTCCACACTTGAAGCCATTAAAGGCTAATATGTGTTGCCTTGCTCGGGTAGAATTTTGAGTATATACTACTATTTGAATAACAAAGCTTCTCTTGAAATTTTCTTATATATGAGTTGTTCCTGTAGGGATCCAAGTGCCTTAGCATATGCAATCAAGCGATCATGTGAAAATAAAGCCAAGGTTATCTCCTCAGATGAGAAGAAAAGTGGAATGAGGGCTACCTTGAATTTGGGGCACACATTTGGCCATTTGAGTTTATCTTTGTTGGGTCTATATATTCTACGTGTTCTCTTTTGTGATCATACTTTTTAATTGCGAGCACACAATTAATTACCATTATAACATCTCTCCAGATTTAAATTTATATTCTTAGGCATGAAGCTCCAGTTGCGGCTTTCTGTGTCTGACCTCAATACGTCGATTTTATGCTTTTCTTTTCTTCATTGTGGTGTTTCTTTCACCAAATCTATCTTTTTTCAAACATCCTTTTGTATCAATAATTCTATGCATGTGCTGTTGTAGAGAATTGCAGATGGTTTTTCTTAGTTATATTCTAATCTTGTACTATCTTTCGTTTGAAGCTTTCCTGATTACAATTTATATATACTGGTATTTATTTGAAGATAACAAATTTTCTTTTGTGTTCTTAGTTTGCTACATATTTTCTACCTGCAGAATTTTAATCAATGTTTGTCAATGACCCAAACTCCTTTTGCTTTGTACTTGTATTTTCAAAATCTTAACAACTCATTTCTTTAGTACAAAGCAGCACTAAGCATATTGCCATTTGCTACTGAATCCATTTTTCACAGTAATTGGTTATCCTTTGCAGGCTAGAGAAAATGGATTTGGCTATGGGCAGTGGCTCCATGGAGAAGCTGTTGCTGCTGGCATGGTACGCATAATTCTCCTCATCGTTATTTATTTTCCCTTGCCTATTTCATTTTTTTGGCCTAATCATATTTTTATTTACATAGGCGATGGCAGTTGATATGTCATGTAGACTTGGCTGGATCGACAATACTATTGTTGAGAGAGTGCTCCGGATCTTGCACCAGGCCAATCTTCCAACTTCTCCACCTGAGATGATGACAGTGGAAAAATTTAAAGCTGCTATGGCGGAAGATCTTAAAAACTTTCTCCTTAATCTTCATTTCTTGAGTATATTTTGTATTTTGTTTCCCCTGCTCTTGAGCCAATAGGTGGATAAAAAGGTGGCAGATGGATTACTATGACTCATTCTGCTAAGGGGCCTTTGGGTAGTTGTGTTTTTACTGGAGACTATGATAACCAAGCCCTTGATGAAACTCTACGAGCCTTCTGCAAGTAACCTTGGTTGTGTATCCGATTATATTCTCTTCAATACAAAGGCGAGCTGGAATATTAAAGAAGCGAGGTCGAAAGTTCATTAGCAATGTATTGATGATTTGTTGATTAGGAAATAATTCACTACTTAGAGCACTTGTAACCAAATTGTAACATTTCCTTGTTGCTTTAGAAATGTATATATATTTTTAAATATTGAGAATCCGAGATTTCTGAGTTCTGTATTGCATTCCAACTGAACATGTTTATTAATTGGTGAGCTCCTGGAACTGTCATCGTCTTATATATATAATTCATACCCTTTCTTGTATATCTCACATGCAGAACAGACATGTTTTCCTTGTGCTAAACGGTTTGCTAGAATCAACTTTATCTCATAACATTAGATCGGTATATAAAGTGCATATAAACAGGAAAAATGAGAACCTTCCTGAGATTGAGAATAGAGGCAATGCTTATACACAAGCTCATCAAGGAATGATCAATGAAGTTGAGCTTCTAAAGTTTATTGTTGAAGAATTGCATCATAGTGGATGAAATGAGAGTTACCGTGCAGAAATCATGGAACTTTGTAAGAGCAATGCTTTGATACTCCGATGACAGACATTTTATAATTTTGTAAGTGGTGCAAAATGAAAAATCAGCTGAAAAAAATAAGAAGGCCAGGATTTTCTTATATTGTTTCTGTTTAATTTAATTTTTGTTTTTCAGTTTCATGTTACTTCTCTCTTCAAACACAACGTCTTCTTCAGGCTCCACTATCTTCTTGATCAATTGGTCAGGGGCAAAAATCATGGAGCCACCATCATTACGGAGAAGTTCAACCTGCATTGTGAAGTAAAACAAGACCAATAGATCATTTTAGCTTATTGATATCTTATTATAGCATTTGCACCAATCTTTGATATCATAATATTACATCTTTCACTTTTGTGCTTGAGATTGATGGAGAATATATAAGCTAGTTCTTATATCTTTTGAGGTTAACTGCAATTTCATTGTTTTTTTTGGCAAAATTAATTAGAAAAGGAAGAACGAAAGATAGAAAAGTAGACGATTAGATGATACTTGCTCAATTTTTTTTTTTAAAAATTCAGTGAAAAATATTAAAAACTTTAAACACAAAACAATGTAAATAGGGGCAGACTATTTTAAAGGAAAAGGCACAGAGTCTTGATAGGATAAAACTCGTAAATGTTGAAATGAAAATGAATTAAAACGGACAATTTGATTTTCCCAAAAGAAGGGAGTTTCTTTATAGGGAAACAATAAATAAATAAATAAAACGTAAAGGTTAGTTGTAGAATGCTAACAAATCTTGAAAATTAGTATTCTCTAGTAGCTTTATTTAGTAGAATAACCCTTCAATATTCAATTTATTTACAATCCGAAAAACATACCCATAGTCCCAAATTTAGCCAAGTAGAAGTTTTTTAAAATCAATTTTGAGGAAAAGACCAAGTCAACCCAAAGAAATTAAACCTCAATTCAAAATCAGACAACATGAGAGAAACTAGCAACAACTCCACAATTTACCAGCCACAAATTCCAACCCTTAATCCCTATTTCTTCTCTTTCCCTCTCATTTAATCTCCATATCTCCTCCCTGACCTCCTCTTCAAAGAAGACCCTCTCCCCAGACTTCATCTTTCAACCACATGCATCACCAAATCCTTCATATGCACACTATAGTTTGATACAATATTATTGTATAACATATAGTCTAGGCCAAAATGAAAATATCGAGATTACCGAGCCTTCTCTGCCTTTTCGCTCTTCTATGTGCCAATGTAGCTTTGGCTGAAGACAAACCAGTGACCTATGATGGCCGGTCATTGATTATCAATGGAAAGAGAGAGCTTCTCTTCTCCGGTTCAATACATTACCCTCGTAGTGTCCCTGAGGTAAGAGTTAGTCATCTTGTTTTTCTGGCCACAGTATTAATGCTAAATTACGCAACTTTTCTAATGTTTATATGCTTTTTTTTTTCCTTCTTGTTTGGATGATTAGATGTGGCCTGACCTTATTAGAAAAGCTAAGGAGGGCGGGCTCAACGTGATTCAAACTTACGTGTTTTGGAATGGTCATGAACCAGAAAAGGGCAAGGTACTTGATTCTGTTGATAACTTGCGCTAAATGTATCAGTTTCTTTTTTAGTATTTGTCTACCTTCATGCGTTGAGTTTTTTTTTTTTTTTCGTTCAGTACTATTTTGAGGGGAGGTTCGACTTGTTGAAATTTGTCAAGGAGATTCAGAATCAAGGGATGTTTTGCACATTGAGGATTGGTCCCTTCATCCAGGGAGAATGGCGTCATGGGTATAAATTCTTTGAGTTTTTATTTGATTCTATTTGTTTGGTATAAGTCCAGTGTTTGTCTTAATTTTGTCGAATTCATTTCAGAGGATTTCCGTATTGGCTAAAGGAAGAGCCTGGCATGGTCTTCAGAACTGATAACAAGCCCTTCAAGGTGGTACATCTAATAAAATTGAATTTATGTTCAAATGGAGAAATAAATATCATTACATGAAAGATTATAAACATATGATTTTATGCAAAAAATTTTAATGTGTGCAGTACTATATGAGGAGGTTTGTCAAGTACATAGTCGATATGATGAGGGAGCAGAAATTGTTCGCTCCTCAGGGTGGCCCCATTATTCTAGCACAGGTTAAATTACGCATCAAACTTTTTTGGTCGCCATCCAAATTTCAATTAATGTGCTTCAAAGCTTTGATGATATGAACTTTTTTATCCTATTGACAGGTAGAAAATGAGTATGATATGATAGTAGAGACATATAAACGTGCCGGTTTAAGATACGTTAAGTGGGCAGGAGACATGGCCATTAATTCAAAGGCTGATGTACCCTGGATTATGTGCAAGCAAAATAAAGTCCTACCCCCAAGTCCAATTGTGAGATTTATATACAACGTCGCTTTGTCATTTGATTCTATATTGTGTAAGTGTTTATTGGGAAAAAATAAATTTACAGATAAATGCATGCAATGGAAGGAACTGTGGTGATAGTTTCAAGGGTCCGAACAGTCCAACTAAACCTGTTATTTGGGCTGAGGACTGGACTGCACAGTTAGTTTTCTTCTACTTTTAGACATTTCCTAATCAAAATTTTATATATATTTTTTTCTTTCTTGTCTAAATTCGATAGGATATTAATTCTTGATGATCATTTTAGATTCCGATCATTTGGAGACCCTCCATCTCAAAGATCAGCTGAAGATCTTGCTTATGGCGCCGCACGTTTTTTCTCCAAGAACGGGACACTCATAAACTACTATATGGTATTATAGTTCATTTCTTTTTTAACTTGGAAGTTCAAAAACCAATTAGACTTTTCGACATGATATGTGTGTTTCTATTCTGTGACAGTACCA
This sequence comes from Asparagus setaceus, assembly GCA_012295165.1. Taxonomy (NCBI): domain Eukaryota; kingdom Viridiplantae; phylum Streptophyta; class Magnoliopsida; order Asparagales; family Asparagaceae; genus Asparagus; species Asparagus setaceus. Next base: position 68,279,775 of record CM022703.1, on the reverse strand, counting down.
TGGAGGAACCCATTTTGGAAGGACTGGTGCTGCTTTCATCTTGACCCGATACTATGATGAAGCCCCTCTTGATGAATATGGTATCCTTTTGTTAAATCATTTTCCAACAAGCTTATTGTATCTCAATTTATTCTAATGAGATGATTTTTTCAGGACTTTTGAAGGAGCCCAAATGGGGACACTTGAGGGACTTGCACCATGCCTTAAGGCTATCTCAAAAGGCTTTGCTCGAGGGTGAATACTCGAATGAGACATTGGGAGGGGAACTCGAGGTACAACATTGACTAACTATCGGCAAATTGAACTGACTACCCTTGTAGTTCTGTTGTTGCAGATAGACTTCATGAGTGAAATTTTCTTGACACTCTTCGGGGTGTCTATCTGCAACCATAGAACTACAGGGATAGTATGTTCAATTTGGGGACAGTACAGGGGATCTGTCCGCAATTAACCCTATTTGCAATTACTAATGCAAGAATGTTGGTTCCAATTGATCATAGGCTCGTGTGTACCAAATCCCTAGCAAGAAAATTTGTGTTGCTTTCCTCAACAACAACAACACGAAAAGGGATGATACCGCCACCTTCAGAGGACAAAAGTATTTCCTCCCACGCCGTTCTGTCAGCATTCTCCCCGACTGCAAGACTGTGGTCTTCAACACTCAAAGAGTAATAAACTCAATTCATAACAGGAAAATTTAGAATCTATGTGGGAATGAATAATAAGTGACTTTGTTCATGTGATTTTTTTCAGGTAATTTCGCAGCATAACTATAGGACATACGTTGAGTCCGAGGCATTCCAAAAGAAAAATGTTTGGGAGATGTACAACGAGGAGGTTCCAAAGTTTTCAGAGAACCAAATCATTGGCACTTCACCAAAGGAGCTCTATAACTTGACCAAGGATGAGACCGATTACGTGTGGTACACTACAAAGTGAGTAAATATGATGCCCTTCTTACTGAATTTATCATTTTAGACTTAGGAAAGTGAATTTTGATCTATATCGTGACCATTTATTGCAGTTTTAATTTGGAGGATGATGACTTGCCAATGAGGGAAGATATCCATCCTGTTGTCCAAGTTGGCAGCGCAGGACATGGACTGCTGGGTTTTGCGAACGGTGAATACATAGGTAATGTTTCTATAAACTTGTGTTTTTTTATTTTCTTTATCCAAGCTAGTTTTCACGAGAGGCAAATGTGTATGCTTACAAGAATAATGACATAAAAACAGGAGAAGGTCATGGAAGCAGGGAAGAGCAAGCTTTTGCTTACAGTAAGCCTATGAAACTGCATACCGGAGATAATCACCTTTCCTTTTTGAACGTTGTAGTTGGATACCCGGTAAAGTTCTTGAACAAACTGAGAGTACCAACACCAATATCTTCTACTTACAATTTGTATGCTTCTCGTTTTATACTTGAAGGATGGTGGAGCATATTTGGAACGCAGGAAAGCTGGAATGCGCACAGCTTTGGTCCAAGGACTTAACACTGGAACAATGGATTTAACAGCGAACAGATGGGGTCACCAGGTAATATTTTGAACATGTTAGATTTGACGACAACTTCTATTTTGCACAGGAGTTCTAATGTGTTAATCAACTCAACAGGTTGGTTTATTTGGAGAGAAGCAACAAATATACACTCAAGACGGTCTCTCCAAAGTCCAGTGGAGACCCGCTGAGAAGAACAAGCAAGTTACTTGGTACAAGGTACAGCGCCAACATAATTGAAAAACCTTGTGTGAAAAAAATATATAGAATGGTTCTCAATTTTTTTTTTACTTTTAAATTTTGGTTTCAGACGTACTTTGACAGACCTCATGGCGATGACCCGGTGGCTGTAAACTTGACAACCATGGGCAAAGGAATGGTCTGGATCAATGGTGAGAGCATCGGTCGTTACTGGGTTGATTACCTCAATCCTTTAGGAAAGCCTTCTCAACATATGTGAGTGTCAATCCCTTAAACACACATCATAGGTAAATGAGAAATTTGTCTGAACTGTTTTCTTCTTGTAAATATGCAGGTATCACATTCCCCGTTCATTTTTAAAGAAGAAGGACAATCTAATGGTGGTTCTTGAGGAACATGGAGGAGATCCAGAGGGAATAATGCTTGAAGTGGTGAAAAGAGACAATATATGCACATATGTGTCCCCATTACATCATGGAGATGTTGAGCAATTTAAATTAGAGGGTGGAGTGACGCAAAGATTCTATGATCTTAAACCAATATCTGTTCTTCGGTGTGGTCCGAAAAAAGTTATAAAATCCCTCGCTTTTGCTGATTTTGGAAACCCTACGGGCGCGTGCGGTGCATATGTTTCTGGAAACTGCACCAGCCCGATGATGACTAAACAAGCTGTTGAGAAGGTAAATTTCATATGCATTATCTATGTACATATTTACATATGTAATCTGTACTGATCACGTAGTATGAACTTAGGAACAAGTAAATTGATCTAACTTTAGTTGGAATACTGTACGAAATGATTGTACAAAGAAAATTCAGCTTCTTGAGCTCAACTCTAGAATTTATCTCCTGATCCGATCAGGGCATGTCTGGAAATGGATTAATATGCATTAACTTACTTACACTTTTACATATGTAACATGAATTAATCATGTAATGAAAACAAGTGAGCTGATCTAGTTAGACTTAGCATCTGAAAGGGTTTACTGCACATAGACCCCCTATATGAAATGCATGTCTAGAAAAGAATTCATATGCATTACCTACCTACATATTTACTATCATAAACTAGTTGGGCTAGTAAAATGATCATAGCAACCAAACTCTTGAGCTCACATCTAGCTTTTATCTATTGAACTCAGGCGTGCTTGGGCAAGAATTCATGTACTTTGGAGGTGAAGCCGGAGCTCTATGGTGCCGACCCAAGGTGCCCTGGGACAAAGTCCACTCTTGCAGTCCAAGCCAAATGTTCGCGTCGTGGGAAAAAGGCTGCTTCTTCTGAAGAAGGCAATTCTAAAGAGGCTGGAGACTAGAAACCTTTAGTTTTTCTTTCTTTTGATGTGTTTACACCAAGGATCTTCCCCTTGTATTTTATCTTATACTGATAACTGAATAACGCAGATAATAATATTCGATAGATGGTTTAGTTAGAATGTATATTTACTTTGTTTAATACGAGGCATCTTTTTTCTTTGAAGAGGAATTAAGTGTGGCTTGAGAATTTTGGGTGGTGCTGAAATTGATAGAATGTGTGAATCATGAAGTTGTGTGAGTTTCATAATAAGTGTGCTACATTCTATATTTATATTTCTCCTTACAGCTAATTTGGATTATAACTTACTATCTCCACAAGAAAAGAAAGCATCAAACAAAATAAGCCTGGCCCAAAGTTTAAATATCTAAACGTAACGAAAAAGATAAGTACATTAATTACAATATGTTGATAAGTGTGATATATATAGTACATATGGTATTACCTAGACAATAAAATTCCAATGACTTTGATGTGTTCTTAATCATGTATGAGGGAGAAAAATATTCGATCTTATAAAAATTCTGTAACTTTGATTTTAAGTAACACCAGACGTATGATAAAAACACCTTGAAATCAATCCAGCAGATTATATTTCTCAATAGCTCTGATTCGTTGTAGATCACCTCTAGCAGGACAAAATTTTATTTAGAAATCAAGAATTTTAAATTTGGATGTGTAGTATAAGCAAAAGCTGCATACTATCAAAGTACTCTAGCTGATCAACTCATAATATAATTCACCAAGCAAGTGACGCAAGAACAAAGTACAAGCACGTACATCTTTTGATTTGCAAAAACAAGCAATAACAGTGGCTTAGCTTACCATAAAACATTTAACTTCTTATTCAATTCGCGTTCATTAAAAATATATGTTTAAAACTAGCTTTCATCACCCATGATACTTTTGAAGACCTCACTTTGAATCCATAGCAGGATTTCAAAGTCTGTGATGTTGAGGCTCTTGAAGATGTTCTTCAATGCACGAAGCAGGTGAGATATACGACTCTCCATCTCAGAACCGTTATAATAGCTCATCATGTAGGTGAACTTTTAGACTCGTCTTTTTTCTTTGTCCGGGCTGCATTTGCGTCGTCTGCATTTGTCACCAGAGAGTACCTTTCTTCCCAATACTTCTGTTAGTTGTGTATTGAATTTGGTCAAAATACGGGTCCCATTTTGATTTGAAACATGGAGGAAATTCTGATTTGGAGCTCCTTGTTTACTGAGCCACCGAAAATGCATATTTCTTTCTTGATCTTGCGGGCCCCTTTGTGAAATTTGTCAAAGGTAGCATGATTTTTGGATTTTCGGCTGAAGAAAAATTCATAGAGGAAGGTCACTTTCAATAAGGGTCACTTTCACTCTCTCTCTCTCTTTTTTGGGCCAAGTCTGAGTGTGTTTACAATCTCACTTGAGCTGTGAGTGTTGTAATTGAGCGACGAAAAAGAACAGAGTGCTCATTGTATGTCTTTGATCTTGACTTAGTGGAACCCACTCTCTTGCCGTGGACGTAGATCAATTTGATCGAACCACGTAAATTCTTGTGTTGATTGTGTCTCTCTATTTTCTGTTTAGTGTGTCATTTTGGTACTTTTGATCAAACCGCTGCGGATTTATCCCAACAAACTAGTATCAGAGCATCTCGGTTCTAGTGCGGCTTTCAATCTTCCATAATGGCTTCTGTGAAGTTCTCGGTGTCGATATTCGATGGCCAGAATAATTTCGGCCTATGGAGGATAATGATGAAGGCTTTGTTACGATGAGAAGGTACGGTTAAATCTATCGATGGAAAATACCCAGATGATATGATTACTGCTGAGATAGAAGAGATGGACGAAAAGGCTCACAGCGCTTTACAATTGTCACTATCCGACAATGTGCTTCCTGAAGTTGCCGATGAGGAAACGGCAGCGGGGTTGTGGTCAAAGCTCGAAAGTCTCTATTTGAAGAAATCTCTTACAACGAGATTGTACCGGCAAATGCTATACACACTGAAGATGAAAGAAGGTACACCCACTCAGGAACACCTTGATGAATTTAATAAAATTATCATGGATATAAAAAACCTGGGTCTTAAGCTTGATGATGAAGACCAGGCTCTCATTGTGTTGTGTTCATTGCCTGACTCTTATGAAAATTTTGTTAACTCTATGTTGTATGGAAGAGAATCCATAAGTCTTGAGGATGTGAAGGCCTCTTTAAATTCTGCCGAGTTAAGAACAAAGTTGAATGGAAAAAGAACCGATAGGCAGGCTGATGGTCTGCTAGCCAGAGGTAGATCAAAGACTAGAGAGGGTAATAAAGGGCAATCCAGAAATCATTCGAAGCCCAGGTCAGCCCAAGATAAGAAACAAGTTGAGTGTTTCTACTATCACAAGAAAGGGCATTACATGTCAGAATGTTATACTCTAAAGAAGAAAGGCAACCAGCGTGGTGAAACCTCAGATTCAGCAAATACGGCAAAGGCTAATGTTGCCGATGTCGCTGAGACGGTTCTTACAGTATGTCCCTTGGATGGCCGTTCCGATAGAGAATGGATCTTAGATACAGGTGCGTCTTATCATATGTGTCCAAATAAAGATTGGTTCACTACTTACAATGCTATAAGTGGTGGGTCAGTTTTGATGGGCAATAATACAGTTTGCAAGACAGTTAGAATTGGTACAGCTAGCATCCGGTATCACGATGGGATAGTGAGAACTTTGTCAGATGTGAGACACATCCCGGACTTAAAGAAAAATTTAATTTCTTTGAGTTCTTTGGATTCTATTGGGTGTTCTTACACAGGTGGAGGTGGAGCTCTTAGAGTTACTAAGGGTTCATTGGTTGTGATGAAAGGAAGCAAAGTGAACAGTCTTTATGTTCTCCAAGACAAGATCGCGGACAAAGCTCGCAGTGTGTCCTCTGATGCTGATAGGGACACTACTCAATTGTGGCACATGCGCTTAGGACATGAGCGAGAAGGGGATGACTATTTTGAGTAAACGTGACTTACTCTGTGGTGATCATACATCATCACTTGACTTCTGTGAGCATTGTGTGTTTGGGAAGCAAACTCGGGTCAGCTTCTCGACTGGCTCACATACGACGAAGGGCACTCTCGACTACATTCATTTAGATTTGTGGGGACCTGCTCATGTTCCATCCAAAGGTGGCGCTCTTTATTTTCTGACGTTTATTGATGATTTTTTCAGAAAAATTTGGGTTTATTTTTTCAGGCACAAAAGCGAGGTGTTCGAAACTTTCAAAAAGTGGAAAGTTCTTGTTGAGAATCAAAATGGAAAGAAGATTAAACGTCTCCGAACGGATAATGGCCTAGAGTTCTGTAGTGGTGAGTTCAACCGCTTCGCCAAATTCGATCGCACGACATCGCATCGGCCGTACACTCCTCAAAGAAATGGGGTGGCAGAACGCATGAATAGAACATTGACGGAGAGAGCTAAGAGTATGCTCTCAAACTCTGGGCTGGATAAAGACTTCTGGGCTGAAGCTGTTAACACAGCTTGTTACTTAGTGAACCGGTCTCCTTCTACCGCCATCGAGGACAAGACTCCAAATGAGGTACGGTCAGGTAAACCCAGTGATTATTCAAATTTAAAGGTATTTGGATGTCATGCTTACTATCATGTTAAAGATGGTAAGCTTGAGCCTAGAGCTAAGAAATGCATATTTGTTAGTTATGCTGATGGCGTAAAAGGCTATCATTTGTGGAGTTCTGAACCTGATTCTCCTAAATTCATTATTGTAGGCAGTAAAAATTGCCTTAATCCTTACACAGCAACTCGGAATGAGCAGAAGAGCTTAGGGGTCCATCCGAGTGAAGTCAGGCCCGTCTAAAGGTTAAATTCACCTGAATGCTTGACTTTACGAAATAGATAAAAGTGCTGATATCTCTTGAACTGGGAGGAACTGGGCAAAATGACCAGAGCAATCGGCTCCGTCTCGTCGGGATGGTCGATTTCCATATATAATTCGTCCAATTCGACGGCGGTTTGAAAGTTACGACTGTTCTTCGTGGCGCACGAGGCTCGCCATGCGCCGAGGCTCGACATTCGACGAGGCTCGCCATGCGCCGAGGCTCGACATTCAACCGAGGTTCGCCTACAGCGGTGAACCTCAACATTCGACGAGGCTCGCCAAGCAGCGAGGCTCGACATTCAACCGAGGTTCGCCTACGCCAGCGAACCTCGACATTCGTGACGAGGCTCGCCAAGCGCCGAGGCTCGACATTCAACCAAGGTTCGCCTACAGCGGTGAACCTCAACATTCGACGAGGCTCGCCAAGCAGCGAGGCTCGACATTCGACGCAGGCTCGCCAAGCGCCGAGGCTCGACGCTCAGCGAGGCTCGACATTCGACGAGGCTCGCCAAGCGCCGAGGCTCGACATTCAACCGAGGTTCGCCAACAGCCGGAGCCTCGACATCCAACCGAGGTTCGCCTATAGCGTTGAGTCTCGATACCCGCCTCAACACTCAACCGAGGTTCACCAACGCAGCCTAGCCTCGACATCCAACCGAGGTTCGCTATAGCAGTGAACCTCGACATCCAACCGAGGTTCGCTTATAGCGTGAGTCTCGATACCCGCCTCAACACTCAACCGAGGTTCACCAACGCAGCCTAGCCTCGACATCCAACGAGGTTAAGCCTATAGCCCGATGAACCTCGCTCCGGCGAGGACGCTTGGTGCGCCAGGCCGGGGTTGGCCTGGCGTTCCCAGATCTCGATAGGGACACTACTCAATGTGGCACATGCGCTTAGGACATGGCGGAAGGGATGACTATTTTGAGTAAACGTGACTTACTCGTGGTGATCATACATCATCACTTGACTCCTGTGAGCATTGTGTGTTTGGGAAGCAAACTCGGGTCAGCTTCTCGACTGGCTCACATACGACGAAGGGCACTCTCGACTACATTCATTTAGATTTGTGGGGACCTGCTCATGTTCCATCCAAAGGTGGCGCTCTTTATTTTCTGACGTTTATTGATGATTTTTTCAGAAAAATTTGGGTTTATTTTTTCAGGCACAAAAGCGAGGTGTTCGAAACTTTCAAAAAGTGGAAAGTTCTTGTTGAGAATCAAAATGGAAAGAAGATTAAACGTCTCCGAACGGATAATGGCCTAGAGTTCTGTAGTGGTGAGTTCAACCGCTTCGCCAAATTCGATCGCACGACATCGCACGGTCAGGTACACTCCTCAGCAAAATGGGGTGGCAGAACGCATGAATAGAACATTGACGGAGAGAGCTAAGAGTATGCTCTCAAACTCTGGGCTGGATAAAGACTCAATAAGCCGTTAACACGCCTTGTTACTTAGTGAACCGGTCTCCTTCTACCGCCATCGAGGACAAGACTCCAAATGAGGTACGGTCGTAAACCCAGTGATTATTCAAATTTAAAGGTATTTGGATGTCATGCTTACTATCATGTTAAAGATGCCACGACATTAGCAACTGACACTACCACAGCGGGCCACATCGTAGTAGCACGAGGCCATTGTCGAACGCTGTGCCTTGGCGCTTGACCGCTCGCACGATGGGAAGGGTCATTAGCCCTCATGTGAAAGTGACAATAGGGGTCAGTTACACCCCTCAAGCCCATATAAATAATTGAAAGCCCAACAAAGAAAAGGCGGGCTTTTAGAGAGAACCCTTGGAAAATCAAGCATTCGCGCCCAAGAGAGATCAAGCTCCTCTTCAGCAACCTCTAGATCATCCGCAGCTTTGGTCTGATCGTCAACGGGAAGCAATCTCGACGTGAGCATCGAGGGAAGCATCCTATCGCCACCAAGAACCCATACAAAAGAGGAGTCAAATCAACCTCCTCTTCCTCTGTAATCGAGAGAATTTGATTGTAAAACATTCATCCAATCAAATAAACATTTTTTCGACCCAACGTAAGATGGCTAATTCACAAGGGGAGCAACCATTCATTCCATGAACTGGTGGTGGCTAATCGACGAAGTTGCAATTGGAACCGAGGTTCGACCTTGTTAATTGAATTTGATCGAGTAAGTACGAGGAGTTCCTTTCCTCCGGGCATCTAGCCCAAGAAAGGCACGCTAGTGTCGCCGAAGTCTCGTGATGAGACTTCAGCCCCGTGGCTTTTGTTGAATCCTCTCGAGTGAACCTCGACATTCGACGAGGCTCGCCAAGCGCCGAGGCTCGACGCTCAGCGAGGCTCGACATTCGACGAGGCTCGCCAAGCGCCGAGGCTCGACATTCGACGAGGCTCGCCAAGCGCCGAGGCTCGACGCTCAGCGAGGCTCGACGCTCAGCGAGGCTCGACATTCGACGAGGCTCGCCAAGCAGCAGGCTCGACATTCGACGAGGCTCGCCAAGCGCCGAGGCTCGACATTCGACGAGGCTCGCCAAGCAGCAGGCTCGACATTCGACGAGGCTCGCCAAGCGCCGAGGCTCGACATTCGACGAGGCTCGCCAAGCGCCGAGGCTCGACATTCGACGAGGCTCGCCAAGCGCCGAGGCTCGACATTCAACCAAGGTTCGCCACGCCAGCGAACCTCGACATTCGACGAGGCTCGCCAAGCGCCGAGGCTCGACGCTCAGCGAGGCTCGACATTCGACGAGGCTCGCCAAGCGCCGAGGCTCGACATTCGACGAGGCTCGCCAAGCGCCGAGGCTCGACATTCGACGAGGCTCGCCAAGCGCCGAGGCTCGACGCTCAGCGAGGCTCGACATTCGACGAGGCTCGCCAAGCAGCAGGCTCGACATTCGACGAGGCTCGCCAAGCGCCGAGGCTCGACATTCGACGAGGCTCGCCAAGCGCCGAGGCTCGACATTCGACGAGGCTCGCCAAGCAGCAGGCTCGACATTCGACGAGGCTCGCCAAGCGCCGAGGCTCGACATTCGACGAGGCTCGCCAAGCGCCGAGGCTCGACATTCGACGAGGCTCGCCAAGCGCCGAGGCTCGACGCTCAGCGAGGCTCGACGCTCAGCGAGGCTCGACATTCGCACGAGGCTCGCCAAGCGCCGAGGCTCGACATTCAGACGAGGCTCGCCAAGCAGCGAGGCTCGACATTCAACCAAGGTTCGCCTACAGCAGTGAACCTCAACATTCAGACGAGGCTCGCCAAGCAGCGAGGCTCGACATTCAGACGAGGCTCGCCAAGCAGCGAGGCTCGACGTTCAGGCGAGGCTCGACGTTCAGGCGAGGCTCGCCAAGCAGCGGGGCTCGACACTCAACCGAGGTTCGCCAACAGCAGCGAGCCTCGACATCCAACCGAGGTTCGCCTATAGCAGTGAGTCTCGATACCCCGCCTCAACACTCAACCGAGGTTCACCAACGGCAGCTAGCCTCGACATCCAACCGAGGTTCGCCTATAGCAGTGAACCTCGACATCCAACCGAGGTTCGCCTATAGCAGTGAACCCCGACACTCAGCCGAGGTTCGCCCGCAGCAGTGAACCTCGACGTTCAAACGAAGCTCGCCCGCGACATCATTGGTCCGACGAGGCTCGCCGTTCGCCGTTACTGCAGCGGCGCCACGACATTAGCAAATCTGACAATTACCACAGCGGCGCCGCTCACTGTAGCAAGCACGAGGCCATTGTCGTAACGCTGTGCCTTGGCGCTTGACCGCTCGCACGATGGGAAGGGTCATTAGCCCTCATGTGAAAGTGACAATAGGGTCGCTACACCCCTCAAGCCCATATAAATAATTGAAAGCCCAACAAAGAAAAGCGGGCTTTTAGAGAGAACCTTGGAAAATCAAGCATTGGCCCAAGAGAGATCAAGCTCCTCTTCAGCAACCTCTAGATCATCCGCAGCTTTGGTCTGATCGTCAACGGGAAGCAATCTCGACGTGAGCATCGAGGGAAGCATCCTATCGCCACCAAGAACCCATACAAAAGAGGAGTCAAATCAACCTCCTCTTCCTCTGTAATCGAGAGAATTTGATTGTAAAACATTCATCCAATCAAATAAACATTTTTTCGACCCAACAGAAGATGGCGACCACAGTGGGAGCAACCATTCATTCCGATGAACTGGTGGTGGCGCAATCAGACGAAGTTGCAATTGGAACCGAGGTTCGACCTTGTTAATTGAATTTGATCGAGTAAGTACGAGGAGTTCCTTTCCTCCGGGCATCTAGCCCAAGAAAGGCACGCTAGTGTCGCCGAAGTCTCGTATGAGACTTCAGCCCCGTGGCTTTTGTTGAATCCTCTCGAGTGAACCTCGGCGAGCGACCTCTCAGGACGAGGCTCCAAAAGCTAGCCGCCAGGCTAAGAAGTGGGTTGTTAAGCAACCCAAGTCAACTTCGATGTTGTTAGCTGTTTTGCTTCGGCGAGCCTCGCTCTGCCTATGGGGAGACCGATCCTACTAACGGTTCCCTATCCAGACGCGCCAGACAACGTCAGCGGCAGAACCAAGCTCGCCGATGTGCTCGAGCTTTGGTCTCGTTGGACGGATTCCACTATCGTCCGAAGAAAGCCAGTGAACCTCGTCATCATCAAGAGGTTCATTCAAACAAGATGAGCGCCGCCTACCGCGAACCTCGCCCACAAGATGAACGCCGCCTACCGCGAACCTCGTCCACAAGACGAACGTCGCCCATGCTGCGAGCCTCGTCCAAGTGGCGAACCTCGCCTACAACGTGGGGTCCCCTCAAGAAGTGACGAGCCTCGTCAAAGTGGCGAACCTCGCCTACAACGCGAGGTCCCCTTGAAAAGAGACGAGCCTCGTCTGCTTAGCGAACCTCGCCAAAGAACGTGATGAACGCCGCTCGCTGACTAACCTCGCCATGGCAAGCGCCGAATGACGAACCTCGCCAACATGAGGTCCATCTTTGAGCCGATGAACTTCGCCAATGGCGAACCTCGCCATAAGCTTCGCCGCCAGAGCCAAGGGAAGTGGCAACCTCGCCAGGTTCGCCAAACTCGACTCTGGAAGCCCCTCTCACGCGAGGCTCGTTCTTCAGAATCAATTGGGGGTACATCCACTTCTGATCTCCGTGATTATCTCACTCACAAGCGTGACGCCAGTCAAATGCAATCTCATTGTTGCTGTGAGAAGCTCATCTCTGCGATGCGCGCCCAATGCTCATCGACACATCAACCTTCGGTTTTTGAGCGATTATCTGACCCATCAAGCAGACGAGGGCGGTTTCACCGTAAAAGGCAAGCGGCCCGCGAGGGTCATGGAGTCACCATTAACATGGTTGGAAGGACCGGGAGCAAGACCGTAATGCGTCTGGATCGTCGACCGAGTACTCCCGGGTTCTGGCGCATTAATCAACAGTCAAGGCGCCTATCGAAGCACCCGTCTTCGCACTAGGGCGGCAATCCCGTTTGATTATAGCCAGTTGGCTGGGGGTCCTTCTGAAGAATTGGAGAACTCTGCCATCGCTACATCTCAACCTTCAAATACTGATTTCAGTGATCAGGCCAGTGTCCTCATGGCCGAACGAGAAGAAGAGATGACACGAAGAATTGAAGAGCAACAAGCTACTATTCTTGCGCAACAAGAATCTATCAGACGCTTAGAGATGATGATGGAGAAAGTTTTGGGCAAGAAGAAGATAGACGAAGGAGGATCCGGATCGAAGCAAGAAGGCTACGACGGGGATCATGATGTTCACTCAATGTCATCGGAAGCGGAATCGAATCCGCGTACGAAAGAGCAGGATCATATGTTGCGGGATTTCCAAAAGCATTTGGGCCGCGAAACTCAAGGGCAATCTAAGGAGCCGGGGTGGCAAGGCCATACCCTATAGAATGGGATGATGTCCCATATCCTCCAAATTCAAGCCACTTAATGCGGTTCGGCGGAAAAAGCTCTCGTCGCAACACATCTATTACTTCCAAGCACAAACCGGCATATAACGGTAACGATCCTATCATGACCCGGTTATTCATTAGCACTCTTATGGAGTCAGCCAATGGTTTCAAGGTTAGAGTCCGGTTCTATCGCTCTTGGAAAGATGTGCGAGGCTTTTATGGCCCGATTCTTCGATGATGACACCAGGTGTCTATGGCCACTTTCTTTGGTCAGCAAAAGGCGAGTGCAGCCGACACGTTCGTCAGCGATTCGGAATCTGTCTTTGCACTCCGGACCGAGGCCTCCAGGCGACATTCATCGGGATGTGCGAGCCAACCTCTCGATCAACATACTTTCAAAGATGGGTGCGGTTGAAGCACACTCTTGGAAAGTGGTGAAGCGAGGCGAGCAAGTTGAGAACATGCTTATGAGGATCGGGCCGAGGAACCCCGTGATTCTCGCCATAAAAGGGGGTAATCGTAACAATTTTATTCCCCAAAAGCGCCGAAGGGGAAGGAGACTTTGGCCGTGGAGACCCAACCTACTTGAGACCCTTCAAGCGTAAATCAATGTTTTTGATACCGCCCCCGTGAGGAAGTATGACTTTAAGGATGACAGGTCATACCAATCCTTAAAACTTTACTCAAAATGAACAAGATCACGCTTCCGGAAATGAGGAAGCCGGAGGAAGCTTCAAGGACGGATGATCCAAAATACTGCATGTACCATCGAATGGTACACCATCCGACGGGGTCATGCTACATCTTGAAAGACAAGATCCAAGTCTTGTTAGAAGCGGAGTGTTATGACTCTGCGGGAGGATCCAGAAGAAGGTGTCTGCAAACATGGTCGCTCTCCAATTTGGCGACTTCGCTGAACTCCAAGTGCAAAATGGGTAAAGCCGATCCCTCAGCGAGAGGCCAAAGTTGTGAACTTTGATCTCCAGCCGGAAGCACAAGGTATGGTCCCTTATACTACCAAGGGCTAAATTATGTGGGTCCACCCCACTTGTTATCGATGAACAATGGACCTCTTCAAAGCCTAAAGGGAGGACTTGTAATGCCACCTCGGCTTGTAGGAAAGGAGCAAATCATCCCGGCCTGACTGTACCAGTTTGCTACAGAGGTGGGAAAGAGTTCTCAAGGGAGTATCCCGAGGCAAGCATCTCGATGTACCATCAAGGGTGCCTGGCCATTGAGCCCAAAACAAGGAAATCCGCTACAACAGAGCTTTAGAAGGACACTGAGACCTCAAGGCCCCTTTCCAGCTTGATGTTTTAGCCCAACTCTCCAACATCCCGGCGAGGATCATGTTATTCGAGCTCTTGCGCCTCTCAATCTACGAGGAGAAGCGTTGGCGGATAACGGCTGCCTCGCCATTTCCCGTAAAGCTCAATGTAAGTTTGCCCAATGTCACCAGGTCTTCAAGGGGCCAATACCTTGCATCACCTTCTCCTGAGGACATGCAAGTGAAGAACCCGAAGCATGATAGGCCATTATACTTTACCGTTACATTGGCTCGTCCGAATCAACCGAGCTCAAGTTGATCCAGATCCGCATTGAGTATCATCCCATTGAGAATCATACAACATCTTGGGATACGCTGCATGGCTTGGCGACAACGGGACTACCATCTACGGCTTCAATGCCGCCAATTCTCGCCCCTTGGGCAAAATCAAACTTCGGATGCGGATAGGAGACTTGAAGACAGATGTCACTTGCTATGTCATCGATGCGGACACATCTTACAATCTGCTCTTGGGTCGACCCTGGATCCACGAAAACTTGATCGTCCCATCTACGTTGCATCAATGCATGAAGTACGTAGACGAAGAAGGGGTGGTTAAAACATTGGTCGCGGAAAGGCAACCGTTCAAGGGGGTGGAGAATTATTTCACTGATTCTGTCCACTACCTTGGGGAAGGCCAAACCGGTGAACCACGATCGAGGACTATGACAAATGGAATGAAGTCGACATAGAGTCCAACAAAGAGTTGTGTTCAATGATGTAAAACCCTTTGTAATCGATCTGGATGATCCTGATGACGATATCGTCATTTTCAATGAAGATTATGATTTAGCTTACGCACCGGGTGTTGAAAGTCATACTGACTCAATGTCAGAAATTCTGCCACGGTTGTATGCTGAACTTGCATTGCACGTGCCAATTCGGTCGTCGTTCATGATGACCCAAAGGCATAATGACTCTTCGCAAGCGGTTTTTGTGGTACCAGCCAGGGATAGTGATCAGAAAGACATTATCCTTGGCAAGGTCAGTCAGCCGTTGCAAAACAAGCTCGAGCAGCCCAAAGCGGAGGAAGAACCCCAATTCTCATATTTCTCGCCAACGGCACGAAATTTGATGAAGAAGATGGGGTATGACTTCCTTCGCAAAGAAGGACTAAACTTCGGGAAAGGCATCAGGGCACCGATCAGATCCGCCTATGTCCCGGAAGGCCAGCCTGATGATTACTATCATAAAACTCGTAAAGGGTTGGGGTATGAATCACCATCGCACTCATGGCATGTCGAGACCGAGCCATTCGCAGCACTCATCGCCCGAACAGCTCGATTCAAGTCGCGACAGACATGAATTTCGATCCTCGATGGCCAATATGATCGCGGCCGATCAACTTGAGATGCAAGAGGGCGATGGTATCATTATTCGAAGATCCGCTAAGTCAACGGCTTCGGGATCACGGTGGGAACATCGTTTTGAACAACGAGAACCGCCCACCGATGACAAAATAGTCCGAGTTGATATGGGGATGAAGCTAATCCAAGCCCATATTCATAGCGATAGTTTGGCGGTGAAGAAAAACCTTATCGCTTTAGTGCGGGAATATATCGATGTCTTCGCTGGAGTTATGAAGATATGCCCGGCTTAGACCCGCAAGTGGCTATGCATTGCCTTAATATCGAACCAGCGCTTAAGCCCGTTAAACAACAAAGAACGACGATTTGCCCCTCGGTCATGAAGGCCATTGAGAAAGAAATCGAAGCCGATCAAAGCGTGTTTCCTTCGAGGTTCAACACCCGACCGGGTAGCCAATATAGTACCTGCTTTGAAGAAAAGCGACAGATCCGCGGCGTCGACTATCGAGACTTAAATTCAAAGATGTCCGAAAGATGATTTTCCTTACCAATCACGAATATTATCGTCGATAACTGCGTGTGGGTTTGAAAGGATGTCTTTCATGGATGGCTTTTCGTGGTACAATCGATCAAAATGCACCCGATGATGAAAAGCACATCGCCTCAACACCGCCGAATATACCGTTATACGCTTATGCCTTTCGCTTGAAAACGCAGGGCTACATACCAACGCGTTATGACCACTATTTTCCAAAACATTTGCGAAGACAAGAGAATGCTATGTGGACGATTTGGTAGTCATGAGTCGCCGCAAAGTGATCATTTACGCCGACTTGAGGACGACATTTGAGATAATGCGCACATCACCGAGGATGAACCCAACTAAGTCTTTTCCGGGAATGTCTAGTGGCAAGTTTCGATTCGTGGTCACAGCAGATGGTATAATGACTCGACCCTGACAAAGTCAAAGCTATCCAAGAACTTCCACCTCCTAGAAGCCTCGAGAGCTTCGTGGCCTCCAGGGCTTTGGCTTACATTCGCATTCATCTCCAATTTATCGGGAAATGTCACCATTCTCAAGCTCATGAAGAAGGGTGTATCGCTCGTTTGGGATGAAGATTGTCGGAAGGCATTCAAGAGATCAAGACATATCTTTCTAATCCCCACATTGCTAGTTGCTTAAATCAGAAAGCCCTTCGATTTACATCCGCCCTGAGTATCGTTAGCGAGTCTTTTAGCAGGGGCGGCGACAATGGCCTGAAACAGGCGATCTATTACCTCGATGGGACATGGCGGTAGATGTCGATACCCTCCCATTCGTAAGGAATGTTTGGCTCGGTCTTCGCCATCCAAAAGATGCGGCACTATCTAGTGGGACGCACCATACACGCCATCTCCAAAATTGACCCTATACTGGTATTCATGACCCACCGCACGCTGAATGGTCGAATGGCTAGATGGGCATTGTTATTGTCTCAAGACGACATTCACTTCAAACCTCGAGAAGGCGATGAAGGGTCAAGCCGTGGTGTGATCTTATGGCTAACCATCCATTGAAAGGGAAAGTCGAATTGTATCAAGACATGCACGATGAACCTTATGAAGCTAATCGGTCTCCAAGGAACAGTGTGGCGCTTGTTCTTCGACGGAGCCTCGAGAGCAACCCCCGATGGCCCGTTGTAGGGTGGGGGTAGTATTGATATCTCGGCAAAACCATGATACCGCGGCGTATGGTTATCGAGAACCATGCACCAATAACGAGCGTAATATAACGCTGTTGATTGGTCTCGACATAGCCAAACATCTAGGCGTGAAACACCTTGAAGCATTTGGGGATTCACACTGGTCGTGAAGCAACCGAGAGGAGAATACGGTCGCACGAGGACCTTATCCCTCATCATGCACGCCATAACTTTAGTCGACTTTGAAAGCTTTTACATTGATCATGTGCCCGTTTGCGGAACACTTATCTGAATCTTGTTGGCGTCTCTTGCGACTTCGCTACCGCACGAGAATGCTACTCGGCGGGTTAGTGTGACTAGTCGGCAACTATTTCGGCCAAAATATGCATTCTGATTCGATGCGGTTGAAGGCGAGCCTAAGTCACTTGGAGCACGACCGGCGGTTCCCGATCATCGACTATGTCTTGCATGGGATATTGCGAAGGCATAAAAGAAAGGGAGTCGATTCGGCGAGCATCAAGATTTTACTATGATTCCCAATTCTGAGACTTTGTATAGAAGGTCATATGATGGGCTCTTGCTCGATGTTTGTCAACTAAGGAAGCGAGCAAGTCTTGAAAGAAGCTCACGGCGGTGTTTGTGGGCGGCCTGGACCCAAGTTATGGGACGGTTGCGTGAACTTCGGTTATTATTGGCCGACAATGGTAGGGATGCCGTGGCTTACGCTAAACGATGCCATGCGTACAAATACATGCTAATTACCTTCACCAACCTCCGGAACACTTGCATCCTACCGCCACGCCCCGCCATTTGAAACGGGGAATGGACATCGTCGGTCCAATTTCTCCACCTTCTTCAAAAGGACATCGCTTCATATGGCGATAATCGAGTATTTTCAAAGTGGGTCAAGCCGCTCCGCTGAGATTGGTCAAGACAAGCGATGTGATCAAATTTGTTAAACATCATGTCGTATACCGGTATGGGGTGCCGAGGCGATCGCCCACGATAATGGTCCGCAATTTGTCACCATGCCTTCACGCTGATTCTCGCGATAAATTTCGATCCGAATTTAGCATCAACGGCTTACTACCACTGCGAACGGACGGTGAAGCTTTTAATAAGACGATCATCAAAATCCTTACTAAGATGGTCTCTTGAACAAAAGTTGGAGCGACAAGGCTGGGGCAAAGCACGTGGGCTTACCGTGACAACGGTTCGCGACACCGACGTGTTCCACCCCATATTCTCTCGGTTTATGGTTGTGAAGCCATTTTACCGATAGAGATTCAAATTCCATCGCTTCAATGGCGCTATCCACGGAATGACAACCGAGGAAAATCATCGCCGACGCTTTGAGGAACTTGAAATGCCGGATGAAAAGCGATTACAAAGCAATAAAGACATTGAGCTTTACCGCACCGGATTTCTAAAGCATTTGACAAGAAAGTCCGATGTCGTATTTTCAAGGGAGGCGACCTTGTCCTCATTGTCCAGAGCAGATGATTTTGAACTCCAAAAGAAGGGGAAGTTCGAGCCAAAATGGGAAGGACCATTCGTGGTAGAGTCTGTTTACTCGAATGGAGCATACCGCCTAACCAATCAAGAAGGCTTACGTAATCATGATGCCTATTAATGGTAAGTTTCGAAAAGTACTACCCGTAGTCTTCTTTCAAGCTCCCCAAAACTATCATGTTAACAATCACCTCGATAGTTCCCCCGATTTCTTCACAATCCTCTCAAGTAGGATAACGGACCACTCCCACCGCCATGTTAATATTACACCTCGACAAATCAACTTACCAATCCTCTTCAATGGGATGGTAAGTCCTCAAAGTCGCCCACACGACAATCTTGTCATGTTAACATTTTACCTCGGCAAATCCTCTTCAATGGGATGGTGAGTCCTCAAAGTGGCCCCAATCACAACAAATTCTTGTCGGGTTAACAATCACCTTTGACAAATTCCCTTCCAACTCTCGCCAATAGGTTGGTAGGTCCATATAACTGTCATGTTAACAATCACCTCGATAGTCCGCGACCGCTATTCCCGCAAATGACGTTGTCCAATCAAGTTGTCGTACCCTATTCCCATCATAGTTGTTATACTTCAGAGTCCTTTGAACAACTAGATTCTTCTTGGTCATATGTCGCCATACTCCGTGTCAACGAACGATTTGATCAATTCCACATTGTCATTTGGCGTGGCCTACTAAGTGTTGTGCGGTTTGTCAAATCACCACAAGCGATATCTACTACCCTATCATAGTTGTTATACTTTTCGTCCACGAACAACTTGATTGCTTCTTGATCGCGATCGTTATACTTTTATGTCAGCTGAGCGATTCGATCATTTCGAATCGTGGCCTACCATGCGATGTGCCTCTATTTCAACCGAGTCGTTATACTCCCATGTCCCCGAACAACTCAGCTACCCCCACGAAGTCATTTCCTAAACGACTTTGTTCAGAATCACCGTTGTTATACTCTCACGCCATCAACAACTTGATTGCTTTTGATCACGATCGTTATACTTTTATGTCGAGCGATTCGATCATTTCGAATAGTGGCCTACCATGCGATGTGCCACTATTCGGGTTTGTCTTTGCCCCAAGAGAAGACACAAAGGGTTCGCTTCGCCCCAAGAGAAGACAAAGTCTATACGCCGCTCCATCGTAGCCGTTGTTGGTAAACAACAATCAATCTATGCCTCTCGGCATGGGGACTTTATCTCGATCCCTTATTAGAGATAAGTCTACGCCTAACACACGTAGCCGGTAGTCTATTCCCGTAAGAAGGACAAAGTCTACGTATTCAATATCGTAGCGCTAAGAGAGTTAACTCTTTAGCATAACGTTACATGTAGAACGGACTTAGATGATCTACATGCTAGCCCGATTCAAACGGTAATCGGTAAAGGCACATCAAATCCGTTGATAGGCGGGGTTTGCTAAAAATCCCGAGGGCTTATCATTAGTCGCAAATGAAGAATTCAAATTTACCGTGTTCGTTAGAAGGTTCCTCGCCGCTGCCTTGCGGCCATCTTACAAGTCTTCGTGATCCAAAGTGTTCCGCACTCCATTCAACCGCATTCAAATCAAAACTTTGGAGGGGTTTTGTAGGCGTAAAATTGCCTTAATCCTTACACAGCAACTCGGAATGAGCAGAAGAGCTTAGGGGTCCATCCGAGTGAAGTCAGGCCCGTCTAAAGGTTAAATTCACCTGAATGCTTGACTTTACGAAATAGATAAAAGTGCTGATATCTCTTGAACTGGGAGGAACTGGGCAAAATGACCGGAGCAATCAGTTCGCCTCGCCGGGATGGTCGATTTCCATATATAATTCGTCCAATTCGGCGTGCGGTTTGAAAGTTACGACTGTTCTTCGTGGGCGCACGAGGCTCGCCATGCGCCGAGGCTCGACATTCAGACGAGGCTCGCCAAGCAGCGAGGCTCGACATTCAACCGAGGTTCGCCTACAGCAGTGAACCTCGACATTCAGACGAGGCTCGCCAAGCAGCGAGGCTCGACATTCAACCGAGGTTCGCCTATAGCGGTGAACCTCGACATTCGACGAGGCTCGCCAAGCGCGAGGCTCGACATTCAACCAAGGTTCGCCTACAGCAGGGAACTCAACATTCGTGACGGAGGCTCGCCAAGCCGGCAGGCTCGACATTCAGACGAGGCTCGCAAGCCGAGGCCGACGCTCGTGCCAGGCTCGACGTCAGCGCAGGCTCGCCAAGGCTCGACACTCAACCGAGGTTCGCCTACAGCGGTGAACCTCGACATCCAACCGAGGTTCGCTTATAGCGCGAGTCTCGATACCCGCCTCAACACTCAACCGAGGTTCACCAACGGCAGCTAGCCTCGACATCCAACCGAGGTTCGCTTATAGCAGGAACCTCGACATCCAACCGAGGTTCGCTTATAGCAGCGGAACCCCGACACTCACCAGGTTCGCCCGCCAGCAGCGAACCTCGACGCCAAACGGCTCGCTCGCGACATCATTGGTCCGACGAGGCCTCGCCGCTCACGCTACGCCGCAGCCGGCGCTAATGCATTAGCAATTCCATTAATTACCGGCCATCGTAGTAGCACGGAGGCCATTGTCGTAACGCAGCCTTGGCGCTTGACCGCTCGCACGATGGGAAGGGTCATTAGCCCTCATGTGAAAGTGACAATAGGGGTCAGTTACACCCCTCAAGCCCATATAAATAATTGAAAGCCCAACAAAGAAAAGGCGGGCTTTTAGAGAGAACCCTTGGAAAATCAAGCATTGGCGCCCAAGAGAGATCAAGCTCCTCTTCAGCAACCTCTAGATCATCCGCAGCTTTGGTCTGATCGTCAACGGGAAGCAATCTCGACGTGAGCATCGAGGGAAGCATCCTATCGCCACCAAGAACCCATACAAAAGAGGAGTCAAATCAACCTCCTCTTCCTCTGTAATCGAGAGAATTTGATTGTAAAACATTCATCCAATCAAATAAACATTTTTTCGACCAGCAATTAAACCACGGTGGGAGCAACCATTCATTCCGATGAACCGTGGTGGCTAATCGACGAAGTTGCAATTGGAACCGAGGTTCGACCTTGTTAATTGAATTTGATCGAGTAAGTACGAGGAGTTCCTTTCCTCCGGGCATCTAGCCCAAGAAAGGCACGCTAGTGTCGCCGAAGTCTCGTGATGAGACTTCAGCCCCGTGGCTTTTGTTGAATCCTCTCGAGTGAACCTCGGCGAAGCGACCTCTGTCTCGGCTCCAAAAGCAGCCGAGGCTAAGAAGTGGGTTGTTAAGCAACCCAAGTCAACTTCGATGTTGTTAGCTGTTTTGCTTCGGCGAGCCTCGCCTCGCCTATGGGGAGACCGATCCTACTAACGGTTCCCTATCCAGGCGCGCCAGACAACGTCAGCGGCAGAACCAAGCTCGCCGATGTGCTCGAGCTTTGGTCTCGTTGGACGGATTCCACTATCGTCCGAAGAAAGCCGCTGAACCTCGCCATCATCAAGAGGTTCATTCAAACAAGACGAAGGCCGCTCTACCGCTAACCTCGCCCACAAGACGGCGCCATGCCGCAGCCCGCCCAAGTGGCGAACCTCGCCACAACGTGGGTCCTCAAGAAGTGACGAGCCCGCCAAAGTGGCGAACCTCGCCGCAACCAGGTCCCTTGAAAAGAGACGAGCCTCGTCGCTTAGCGAACCTCGCCGAACGCGGACAAACGCCGCCTACCGCGAACCTCATCCACAAGACGAACGTCGCCCATCTTTGCGAGCCTCGTCAAAGTGGCGAACCTCGCCACAACGTGAGGTCCCTCAAGAAGTGACAAGCCTCGCCAGTGGCGAACCTCGCCTACAACGCCAGGTCCCTTGAAAAGAGACGAGCCTCGCTCGCTTAGCGAACCTCGCCAGCGTGACAACGCCGCCCTACCGCTAACCTCGCCCACAAGACGAACGCCGCTGCGGCCGCGAGCCTCGCCCAAATGGCTAACCTCGCCACAACGTGAGGTCCCTCAAGAAGTGACAAGCCTCGCCAGTGGCTTAACCTCGCCACAGCCGCGAGGTCCCTTGAAAAGAGACGAGCCTCGTCGCCAGCAAACCTCGCCAAGAACGGATGAACGCCGCCTGCTGGATCGAACCTCGCCATGGCAAGTGTCGTGAATGACGAACCTCGCCAACATGAGGTCCATCTTTGAGCCGATGAACTTCGCCAATGGCTTAACTCGCCATAAGCTTCACGCCAGAGTTAAGGAAGTGGCAACCTCGCCAGTTCGCCAAACTCGACTCTAGAAGCCCTCTCACGCGAGGCTCGCTCTTCGTAATCAATTGGGGTACATCCACTGATCTCCGTGATTATCTCACTCCAAGGCCTTGATCAAATGCAATCTCATTGTTGCCGTGGAGAAGCTCATCTCGCGATGCCCGCCCAATGCTCATCGACACATCAACCTTCGGTTTTTGAGCGATTATCCGACCCATCAAGCAGACGAGGGTGGTTTCACCGTAAAAGGCAAGCGGCCCGCGAGGGTCATGGAGTCACCATTAACATGGTTGGAAGGACCGGGAGCAAGACCCCGATAAGCGATCTGAATCGTCGACCCGAGTACTCCCGAGTTTGAGCGCATTAATCAACAGTCAAGGCGCCTATCGAAGCACCCGTCTTCGCACTAGGGCGGCAATCCCGTTTGATTATAGCCAGTTGGCTCGGGGTCCTTCTGAAGAATTGGAGAACTCTGCCGCTACATCTCAACCTTCAAATCGATTTGGTCGGGCCGGTGTCCTCATGGCGAGACGAAGAAGAGATGACACTAAGAATTGAAGAGCAACAAGCTACTATTCTTGCGCAACAAGAATCTATCAGACGCTTAGAGATGATGATGGAGAAAGTTTTGGGCAAGAAGAAGATGGACGAAGGAGGATCCGGATCGAAGCAAGAAGGCTACGACGGGGATCATGATGTTCACTCAATGTCATCGGAAGCGGAATCGAATCCGCGTACGAAAGAGCAGGATCATATGTTGCGGGATTTCCAAAGGCAGCTGGATGCCCTGAAACTCCAAGGGCAATCTAAGGAGCTGGGGGTGGCAAGGCCATACCCTATAGAATGGGATGATGTCCCATATCCTCCGAAATTCAAGCCACTTAATTTAGTGCAGTTCGACGGAAAAAGCTCCGCCGCAACACATCTATTACTTCCAAGCACAAACCGGCATATAACGGTAACGATCCTATCATGACCCGTTATTCATTAGCACTCTTATGGAGTCAGCCAATGGTTTCAAGGTTAGAGTCCGGTTCTATCGCTCTTGGAAAGATGTGCGAGGCTTTTATGGCCCGATTCTTCGATGATGACACCAGGTGTCTATGGCCACTTTGCTGGTCGAAAAGCAAAGAAGGCGGTCTGTCGGCCGCGTTCGTCAGCGATTCGAATCTGTCTTTGCACTCGGGACCAGGCCCAGGCGACATTCATCGGGATGTGCGAGCCAACCTCTCGATCAACATACTTTCAAAGATGGGTGCGTTGAAGCACACTCTTGGAAGAATTGGTGAAGCGAGTGAGCAAGTTGAGAACATGCTTATGAGGATCGGGCCGAGGAACCCCGTGATTCTCGCCATAAAAAGGGGGTAATCGTAACAATTTTATTCCCCAAAAGCGCCGAAGGGGAAGGAGACTTTGGCCGTGGAGACCCAACCTACTTCGAGACCCTTCAAGAAGTCGATGTTTTTGGCAGTAGTCGAGAGGAAGTATGACTTTAAGGATGACCAGGTCATACCAATCCTTAAAACTTTACTCAAAATGAACAAGATCACGCCCGAAATGAGGAAGCCGGAGGAAGCTTCAAGGACGGATGATCCAAAATATCAGATGTACCATCGAATGGTACACCATCCGACGGGTCATGCTACATCTTGAAAGACAAGATCCAAGTCTTGTTAGAAGTGTGTTATGACTCGCGGAGGATCGAAGAAGGTGTCCGCAAACATGGTCGCCTCCAATTTGGCGACTTCGCTGAACTCCAAGTGCAAGATGGGTAAAGCCGATCCCTCAGCGAGGCCAAAGTTGTGAACTTTGATCTCCAGCCGGGAAGCACAAGGTATGGTCCCTTATACTACCAAGGGCGAATTATGTGGGTCCACCCCACTTGTTATCGATGAACAATGGACCTCTTCAAAGCCTAAAGGGAGGACTTGTAATGCCACCTCCATTGCTGTAGGAAAAGACAAATCATCCCGCCGCTGACATTACGTTTGCTACGAGGTGGGAAAGAGTTCTCAAGGGAGTATCCCGAGGCAAGCATCTCGATGTACCATCAAGGGTGCCGGCCATTGAGCCCAAAACAAGGGAAATCCGCTACAACAGAGCTTTAGAAGGACACGAGACCTCAAGGCCCCTTTCCAGCTTGATGTTTTAGCCCAACTCTCCAACATCCCGGCGAGGATCATGTTATTCGAGCTCTTGCGCTCTCTCAATCTACCAGAAGCCTTGCGAGAAGCGCATGATAACGGCTGCCTCGCCATTTCCCGTAAAGCTCAATGTAAGTTTGCTCAATGTCACCGTGTCTTCAAGGGGCCAATACCTTGCATCACCTTCTCCTGAGGACATGCAAGTGAAGAACCCAAGCATGATAGGCCATTATACTTTACCGTTACATTGGCTCGTCCGAATCAACCGAGCTCAAGTTGATCCAGATCCGCATTGAGTATCATCCCATTGAGAATCATACAACATCTTGGGATACCGCTGCATCGCTGCACAACCGACTACCATCTACGGCTTCAATGCCGCCAATTCTCGCCCCTTGGGCAAAATCAAACTCGATGCCGATAGGAGACTTGAAGACGATGTCACTTGCTATGTCATCGATGCGACACATCTTACAATCGCTCTTGGGTCGACCACGGATCCACGAAAACTTGATCGCCCCATCTACGCTGCATCAATGCATGAAGCACGAGACGAAGAAGGGTGGTTAAAACATTGGTCGCGAAAGGCAACCGCTCAAGGGGTGGAGAATTATTTCACCGATTCTCGCCCACTACCTGGGAAGGCCAAACCGTGAACCACAGATCGAGGACTATGACAAATGGAATGAAGTCGACATAGAGTCCCAACAAAGAGTTGTGTTCAATGATGTAAAACCCTTTGTAATCGATCCGATGATCCCGATGACGATATCGCCATTTTCAATGAAGATTATGATTTAGCTTACGACCGGTGTTGAAAGTCATCTTGACTCAATGTCGAAATGCATACGGTTGTATCTTTGAACTTACATTACCGCGTGCCAATCGATTAAATGGTTCATGATGACCCAAAGGCATAATGACTCTTAAGCGGTTTTGTGGTACCGGCCGGATAGTGATCGAAGACGTTATCCTTGGCAAGGTCGATCGGCCGTTGCAAAACAAGCTCGAGCAGCCCAAAGCGGAGGAAGAACCCCAATTCTCATATTTCGCCAACGCACGAAATTTGATGAAGAAGATGGGGTATGACTTCCTTCGCAAAGAAGGACTAAACTTCGAAAGGCATCGTGGCACCGATCGATCCGCCTATGTCCCTAAGGCCACCGATGATTACTATCATAAAACTCGTAAAGGGTTGGGGTATGAATCACCATCGCACTCATGGCATGTCGAGACCGAGCCATTCGTGAGCACTCATCGCCCGAACAGCTCGATTCAAGTCGCGACAGACATGAATTTCGATCCTCGATGGCCAATATGATCGCGGCCGATCAACTTGAGATGCAAGAGGACGATCACCGTCATTATTCAAGATCCGCTAAGTCAACATTTCGGGATCACGGTGGGAACATCGTTTTGAACAACGAGAACCGCACCGATGACAAAATAGTCCGAGTTGATATGGGGATGAAGCTAATCCAAGCCCATATTCATAAGTTTATAGTTTGGCAAATGAAGAAAAGGAAAGCCTTATCGGCTGTGCGGGAATATATCGATGTCTTCGCTGGAGTTATGAAGATATGCCCGCTTAGACCCGCAAGTGGCTATGCATTGCCTTAATATCGAACCAGCGCTTAAGCCCGTTAAACAACAAAGAACGACGATTTGCCCCTCAGTCATGAAGGCCATTGAGAAAGAAATCGAAGCCGATCAAAGCAGTTTCATTCGAGGTTCAACACCCGACCGGGTAGCCAATATAGTACCTGCTTTGAAGAAAAGCGACAGATCCGCGGCGTCGACTATCGAGACTTAAATTCAAAGATGTCCGAAAGATGATTTTCCTTACCAATCACGAATATTATCGCCGATAACACGTGGGTTTGAAAGGATGTCTTTCATGGATGGCTTTTCGTGGTACAATCGATCAAAATGCACCCCGATGATGAAAAGCACATCGCCTCAACACCGCCGTGAATATACCGTTATACGCTTATGCCTTTCGCTTGAAAACGCAGGGCTACATACCAACGTACATGACCACTATTTTCCAAAACATTTGCGAAGACAAGAGAATGCTATGTGGACGATTTGGTAGTCAAGAGTCGCCGCAAAGTGATCATTTACGACTTGAGGGCGACATTTGAGATAATGCGGCACATCACCGAGGATGAACCCAAATAAGTCTTTTCGGGAATGTCTAGTGGCAAGTTTCGATTCGTGGTCACAGCAGATGGTATAATGACTCGACCCTGACAAAGTCAAAGCTATCCAAGAACTTCCACCTCCTAGAAGCCTCGAGAGCTTCGTGGCCTCCAAGGCGTTTGGCTTACATTCGCAGATTCATCTCCAATTTATCGGGAAATGTCACCATTCTCAAGCTCATGAAGAAGGGTGTATCGCTCGTTTGGGATGAAGATTGTCGGAAGGCATTCAAGAGATCAAGACATATCTTTCTAATCCCCACATTGCTGGTTCTTCATCGGGGAAAGCCCTTTAGATTTACATCCGCTTCTGAGTATCGTTAGCGAGTCTTTAACCGGGGCGGCGACAATGGCCCTGAACAGGCGATCTATTACCTCGATGGGACAACGGCGGGCCGTGTCGATACCCTCCCATTCGTAGGAATGTTTGGCTCGTCTTCGCCATCCAAAAGATGCGGCACTATCTAGTGGGACGCACCATACACGCCATCTCCAAAATTGACCCTATAATGGTATTCATGACCCACCGCACGCTGAATGGTCGAATGGCTAGATGGGCATTGTTATTGTCTCAAGACGACATTCACTTCAAACCTCGGCGCATGAAGGGTCAAGCCGTGGTGTGATCTTATGGCTAACCATCCATTGAAAGGGAAAGTCGAATTGTATCAAGACATGCCCGATGAACCTTATGAAGCTAATCTGGTCTCCAAGGAACAGTGTGGCGCTTGTTCTTCGACGGAGCCTCGAGAGCAACCCCCGATGGCCCGCTGTAGCCGGAGTGGGGGTAGTATTGATATCTCGGCAAAACCACGGATACCACGAAATGCGGTCGCTATCGTAACCATGCACCAATAACGAGCGTAATATAACGCTGTTGATTGGTCTCGACATAGCCAAACATCTAGGCGGAAACACCTTGAAGCATTTGGGGATTCACAAATGGTCGTGAAGCAACCGAGAGGAGAATACGGTCGCACGAGGACCTTATCCTCATCATGCGCCGCCATAACTTTAGTCGACCTTTGAAAGCTTTTACATTGATCATGTGCCCGTTTGCGGACACTTATCAGAATCTTGTTGGCGTCTGCGGCCTCGCTAACGCGAGAATGCTACTCGGTTAGTGTGACTAGTCGGCAACTATTTCGCCAAAATATGCATTACAGATTCGCAGCTTGAAGACGAGCCTAAGTCACTTGAGCACGACCGGCGTTTCCGATCATCGACTATGTCTTGTATGGGATATTGCCCAAGACATAAAAGAAAGGGAGTCGATTCGCCGACGAAAGCATCAAGATTTTACTATGATTCCCAATTACGCACTTTGTATAGAAGGTCATATGATGGGCTCTTGCTCCGATGTTTGTCAACTAAGGAAGCAGAGCAAGTCTTGAAAGAAGCTCACGACGGTGTTTGTGGAGCACACCACCGACCCAAGTTATGGGACGGTTGCGTGAACTTCGGTTATTATTGGCCGACAATGGTAGGGATGCCGTGGCTTACGCTAAACGATGCCATGCGTACAAATACATGCTAATTACCTTCACCAACCTCCGAACACTTGCATCCTACCGCCACGCCCCGCCATTTGAAACGGGGAATGGACATCGCCGGTCCAATTTCTCCACCTTCTTCAAAAGGACATCGCTTCATATTGGCGATAATCGAGTATTTCTCAAAGTGGGGCGGATTCGTTGAGATTGGTCAAGACAAGCGATGTGATCAAATTTGTTAAACATCATGTCGATACCGGTATGGGTGCCGAGGCGATCGCCCACGATAATGGTCCGCAATTTGTCGGCCATGCCTTCACGCTGATTCTCGCGATAAATTTCGATCCGAATTTAGCATCAACAGCTTACTACCCCGCCGCGAATGGACAGTCAAGCTTTTAATAAGACGATCATCAAAATCCTTACTAAGATGGTCTCTTCGAACAAAAGGATTGAACGACAAGTCAAGTAAAGTCTGGGCTTACCGCATAACGGTTCGCACAATCGGTGTTCCACCCCATATTCTCTCGGTTTATGGTTGTGAAGCCATTTTACCGATAGAGATTCAAATTCCATCGCTCAATGGCGCTATCCACCGAATGACAACCGAGGAAAATCATCGCCGACGCTTTGAGGAACTTGAAATGCCGGATGAAAAGCGATTACAAAGCAATAAAGACATTGAGCTTTACCGCACCGGATTTCTAAAGCATTTGACAAGAAAGTCCGATGTCGATTTTCAAGGGAGGCGACCTTGTTCCACCGTCCGACCGATGATTTTGAACTCCAAAAGAAGGGGAAGTTCGAGCCAAAATGGGAAGGACCATTCGTGGTAGAGTCTGTTTACTCGAATGGAGCATACCGCCTAACCAATCAAGAAGGCTTACGTAATCATGATGCCTATTAATGGTAAGTTTCAAAAGTACTACCCGTAGTCTTCTTTCAAGCTCCCCAAAACTATCATGTTAACAATCACCTCGATAGTTCCCCAGATTTCCTTCACAATCCTCTCAAGTAGGATAACGGACCACTCCCACCGCCATGTTAATATTACACCTCGACAAATCAACTTACCAATCCTCTTCAATGGGATGGTAAGTCCTCAAAGTCGCCCACACGACAATCTTGTCATGTTAACATTTTACCTCGCAAATCCTCTTCAATGGGATGGTGAGTCCTCAAAGTGGCCCCAATCACAACAAATTCTTGTCGGGTTAACAATCACCTTTGACAAATTCCTTCCAACTTCGCCAATAGGTTGGTAGGTCCATATAACTGTCATGTTAACAATCACCTCGATAGTCCGCGACCATTATTCCCGCAAATGACGTTGTCCAATCAAGTTGTCGTACCCTATTCCCATCATAGTTGTTATACTCCGAAGTCAACAACAACTAGATTCTTCTTGGTCATATGTCGCCATACTCCGTCACCGAACGATTTGATCAATTCCACATTGTCATTTGGCAGTGGCCTACTAAGTGTTGTGCCGGTTTGTCAAATCACCACAAACGATATCTACTACCCTATCATAGTTGTTATACTTTTACGTCCCTGAACAACTTGATTGCTTCTTGATCGCGATCGTTATACTTTTATGTCACTGAACGATTCGATCATTTCTGAATAGTGGCCTACCATGCGATGTGCCTCTATTTCAACCAGAGTCGTTATACTCCCATGTCCCTGAACAACTCAGCTACCCCCACAGAGTCATTTCCTAAACGACTTTGTTCGTAATCACTGTTGTTATACTCTCACGTCACTGAACAACTTGATTGCTTTTTGATCACGATCGTTATACTTTTATGTCATCAACGATTCGATCATTTCAATAGTGGCCTACCATGCGATGTGCCACTATTCGGTTTGTCTTTGCCCCAAGAGAAGACACAAAGGGTTCGCTTCGCCCCAAGAGAAGACAAAGTCTATCTGTGGCGTTCCGGTGTAGCGGTTGTTGGTAAACAACAACTGAATCTATGCCTCTCGGCATGGGGACTTTATCTCGATCCCTTATTAGAGATAAGTCTACGCCTAACACACGTAGCCGGTAGTCTATTCCCGTAAGAAGGACAAAGTCTACGATTCAATATCGTGAGCTAAGAGAGTTAACTCTTTAGCATAACGTTACATGTAGAACGGACTTAGATGATCTACATGCTAGCCCGATTCAAACGGTAATCGGTAAAGGCACATCAAATCCGCTGATAGTCGGGGTTTGCTAAAATCCCGAGGGCGATCATTAGCCGCAAATGAAGAATTCAAATTTACCGTGTTCGTTAGAAGGTTCCTCGCCCGCTTGCACGGCGACCATCTTACAAGTCTTCGTGATCCAAAGTGTTCCGCACTCCATTCAACCGCATTCAAATCAAAACTTTGGAGGGGTTTTGTAGGCGAAAATTGCCTTAATCCTTACACAGCAACCGGAATGAGCGAAGAGCTTAGGGTCCATCCGAGTGAAGTCGTGCCCGCCTAAAGGTTAAATTCACCAATGCTTGACTTTACGAAATAGACAAAAGTGCTGATATCTCTTGAACCGGGAGGAACTGGCAAAATGACCGGAGCAATCAGTTCGCCTCGCCGAGATGGTCGATTTCCATATATAATTCGGCCCACCGACGCGCGGTTTGAAAGTTACGACCGTTCTTCGTGGCGACGAGGCTCGCCAAGCAGCGAGGCTCGACATTCGACGAGGCTCGCCAAGCAGCGAGGCTCGACATTCAACCGAGGTTCGCCACGCCAGCGAACCTCGACATTCGACGAGGCTCGCCAAGCGCCGAGGCTCGACATTCAACCGAGGTTCGCTTACGCCAGCGAACCTCGACATTCGCATCGAGGCTCGCCAAGCAGCGAGGCTCGACATTCAACCAAGGTTCGCCACAGCAGCGCGAACCTCGACATTCGACGAGGCTCGCCAAGCAGCAGGCTCGACATTCGACGCAGGCTCGCCAAGCGCCGAGGCTCGACGCTCAGCGAGGCTCGCCAAGCAGCCGGGCTCGACACTCAACCGAGGTTCGCTTACGCCAGCGAACCTCGACATCCAACCGAGGTTCGCTTATAGCGCGAGTCTCGATACCCGCCAACACTCAACCGAGGTTCGCCAACGGCAGCTAGCCTCGACATCCAACCGAGGTTCGCTTATAGCAAAGGAACCTCGACATCCAACCGAGGTTCGCTTATAGCAAAGGAACCTCGACATTCAACCAGGTTCGCCAGCAGCGAACCTCGACGCTCAAACGGCTCGCTCGCGACATCATTGGTCCGACGAGGCTCGCCGCCGCTACGCAGCCGCGCCACGACATTAGCAACTCGACATTACCACCCGGCCAGCCATCGTAGCAAGCACGGAGGCCATTGTCGTAACGCAGCCTTGGCGCTTGACCGCTCGCACGATGGGAAGGGTCATTAGCCCTCATGTGAAAGTGACAATAGGGTCGCCTACACCCCTCAAGCCCATATAAATAATTGAAAGCCCAACAAAGAAAAGGCGGCTTTTAGAGAGAACCCTTGAAAATCAAGCACTTGCACAAGAGAAATCAAGCACCTCTTCAAAGAACTCTAGATCATCCGCAGCCTTTGGTCCGATCACAACGGAAGCAATCTCGACGCGGAGCATCGAGGGAAGCATCCTATCGCCACCAAGAACCCATACAAAAGAGGAGTCAAATCAACCTCCTCTTCCTCTCAGAATCGAGAATTTGATTGTAAAACATTCATCCAATCAAATAAACATTTTTCGACCCAACAATTATTAGTAGAGATATTACTTTTAATGAAAAATATATGCTTGATCATGGAAAGGTTTCGTTGAGTCTACGTGAAATGTAGAGAAGGCTATGAATAAGGTGCGCTTCGGTGGAGCTCGAGGGAGAGACTTCTCAAAATCGCCTACAAAAGCCGACAGCTTTGGTGCTCCAAAATAGATTTTGAGTATCGATGGCACACCTCAGAATATTTTCCAAATAATCGCCTCCCTTTTTCCTGCTAAGTAGCGCAATGTTTTCTTGAGTTCCACCGGCATCTTGGTAATTTCCTTGAACTTATAAGGGCAATTTCTAAAGCTTATTTGTTGTGACCCCAAAAGAAACCGCTTCTTCCGCATCCCTCACCATTTGTTCCCCGTCGGCATCGCGAGGCATCCTCCCGCCAAGGCCCTCTCCTACCTCGAAGCGATCCTCAAGTCCACCGCGACCCAGCGCCACCATCTCCGGACTACTTCGACATCATCGTAGGCACGGCGTCGGAGCCTCTTCGCCGTGCTCTTCTCCACCAGCGGCGGCTCCGTCCCGGCTTCACCGCCGAAGACCGTGGCAATTCCTGCCGACAACCAGAAGACCGGCTCCCTCTCCCTTCAGCTCGGCGGCTTCTTCATGCGTCTTCAAGCTGGCGGGTAGGGAGCCCAACGAGCCGATGGAGAGAGCCATGAAGGAGGCGTTCGGAGGCACGAGCACGAGGAACACGGTGAAGCCTCTGCTCATCCCTTGCTACGACATCTTGGCGTCTGCGCGGTGTTCTCACGTCTTAGAGCGCTCTTGAGGCGAGCTATTACCACAGCGGGCCGCCATCAGAGTAGCACGAGGCCATTGTCGTAACGCAGCCTTGGCGCTTGACCGCTCGCACGATGGGAAGGGTCATTAGCCCTCATGTGAAAGTGACAATAGGGATTGATTACACCCCTCAAGCCCATATAAATAATTGAAAGCCCAACAAAGAAAAGCGGGCTTTTAGAGAGAACCCTTGGAAAATCAAGCATTGGCCCAAGAGATCAAGCTCCTCTTGACAACCTCTAGATCATCGCGGCTTTGAGTACGTCGTCAGCGGGAAGCAATCTCGGCGTGAGCATCGAGGGAAGCATCCTATCGCCACCAAGAACCCATACAAAAGAGGAGTCAAATCAACCTCCTCTTCCTCTGTAATCGAGAGAATTTGATTGTAAAACATTCATCCAATCAAATAAACATTTTTTCGACCCAACAATTATTAGTAGAGATATTACTTTTAATGAAAAATATATGCTTGATCATGGAAAGGTTTCTGTTGAGTCTACAGGAAATGTAGAGAAGGCTATGAATAAGGTGCAGCTTCGGGTGGAGCTCGAGGGAGAGACTTCTCAAAAATCGTCTACAAAAAGCTGACAGCTTTGGTGCTCCAAAAATAGATTTTGGAGTATCGATGGCACACCTCGTAAATATTTTCGAAATAATCGCTCTCCCTTTTTCCGGTTAAGTAGCGGCAATGTTTTCTTGAGTTCCACTGGCATCTTGGTAATTTCCTTGAACTTATAAGGGCAATTTCTAAAGCTTATTTGTTGTGACCCCAAAAGAAACCGTCTTCTTCCGCATCCCCTCACCATTTGTTCCCCGTCGGCATGCGAGGCATCCTCCCAGCCAAGGCCCTCTCCTACCTCGAGCGATCCCTCAAGTCCACCCGCGAACCCAAACGCCACCATCTCCGACTACTTCGACATCATCGTAGGCACCGGCGTCGGAGGCCTCTTCGCCGCCATGCTCTTCTCCACCCGCGACGGCTCCCGTCCCAGCTTCACCGCCGAAGACACGTGGCAATTCCTCGCCGACAACTTCCGAAGACCTGGCTCCCTCTCCCCTTACGCTCGGCCAGCTTCTTCAGCTGCGTCTTCAAGCTGGCGGGGTAGAGGCCGAACCCGATGGAGAGCCATGAAGGAGGCGTTCGGAGAGCACGAGCACGAGGAACACGGTGAAGCCTCTGCTCATCCCTTGCTACGACATCTTGTCTGCATTTGGTGTTCTCACGTCTTAGGCGCTCTTGAGGCGAGCTATGACCTCAGGCTGTGGAGGATGCCTCGCACATCCTTCACCACCTAATCTTGCGAAGAAATAGCAGATCTCCCTAAATTGGTTTGCTTGGAACTCCATTTTTTTAATTTATTTCCTTGAACCCCTTGTATAGTAATCATAAAAATACATCCAATTAGCTTGCAGATTATGGTTAAGTATTGATTGGTTGATGGATATGTATAATAATTTATAAGAAGAGATTATAAGGTTAATTTGCAGTTCATACGATTTGGGTCTGAAGTAATTGTGGGGATGATACAAAAGGTTATTTTTTTTAATCAATCGTCGTAATTTCTCCAAATTGTTGAGAAAGAACCCGCCGATTTCCTTCCGAGTGCTTGGCGGCCATGGCGGAGGACATGTCCTCATAATCATTTGAGACGGGGTAAAGTTTTACAGGTAGAGAGCCCAAATCGATCGGTCTGAAAAAGTGAGGAAGAAGATATTATAGAATATTACCATATTAACCTTTAAATAAGAATTAAATAAAAAAAATAAAGAAATGCCTATTTTCGGAGTACCGAAGCAAGGCCCCTACAAAAATTACTCCTACAGCTGTAGAAGAGCAACATGATTCAGGCTCAGATGATGATGATGTTGAGACTGAAGAACCTTACCCCATAGCCACTGGTAGAGAGAGGAGACAGATCAGACCTCCTCAAAGATATGCACATACTGAGTTAGTGGCATATGCTCTCACGACAGCTGAAGAGATGGGTATTCAAGAGCCATCAAACTTTACTAAGCTGTCTTATGCAGTGAATCTGGTCATTGGGCCACGGCTATGACAGAAGAACTCGAGTCACTTTACAAGAATCAGACTTGGGATTTGGTGCAATTACCTAAGGATAAAAGAATAATTGGATGCAAGTAGATTTTCAAGAAGAAAGAAGGGATCCCAGGGGTTGAAGATGCTAGATTCAAAACACGATTGGTGGCAAAGGGTTATAGGTAAAAAGAGGGAATTGACTATGATGAAGTATTTTCTCCAGTTATGAAGCATACCTCCATCCGTGTATTGCTTGTCATGGTTGCTCTATTTGATCTGGAGGTTGAGCAGCTCGATATGAAGACTGTATTTTTACATGGTGAGCTTGAGGAGACCATCTACATGTCTCAACCAGAGGGATACTTCATAGAATGTAAAGAAGATCATGTTTGCAGATTGAAGAAATCTTTGTATGGCCTGAAGCAGTCTCCCAAATAGTGGTACAAGAGATTTGATAATTTTATGCTTAATCATGGATACTCAAGAAGTACTTATGATAGTTGTGTGTACTACATGCATCTAGAAGATGATTCTTTTATTTATCTTCTATTATATGTCGATGACATGCTTATTGCTGCTAAGAATATGTCGCAGATTCTTATTTTGAAGAAACAACTCAGTAATGAGTTTGAGATGAAAGATCTTGATGCAGCAAAGAAGATCTTAGGGATGGAGATCAAGGGGGACAGAAAAGTTAGAACATTATATCTCTCACAGAAGATTTATATTGAAAAGATACTTGAGCGCTTTGGAATGAAAAATGCCAAGCCCGTTACGACTCCTTTGCCTCCACACTTTAGGCTCTCAGCTTCAGATTCACCTAAGAGTGAGACCGAGAAAAACGAGATGTCCCGAGTTTCATACTCTAGTGCAGTGGGTAGCATTATGTATGCTATGATTTGCACTCGCCCGCTTACATTGCCTGCAAATGCAGTAGTCACAGATATATGGCTCACCGTGGAAAGCACATTGGGAGGCAGTGAAGTGAATCCTTCGGTATCTTAGGGGTACCTCAGATTTGGGTTTGGTCTTTGACAGCAGTACTTCGGGAACCTCAGTTGTAGGTTTTGTGGATTCTGACTATGCTAGTGATCTCGATAAAAGGAGATCTTTAACTGGTTATCTTTTTACTATTTCTGGCTCAGCTATTAGTTGGAGATCAACTCTACAGTCAACAGTTGCTTTGTCTACTACAGAGGCAGAGTATATGCGTTAAATGTTTCTAAAGAAGCTATTTGGTTGAGGAACCTCGTTGGTGAGCTTGTACTTCAGCAGGAGGCTAGTTCAGTTGTATTTTGCGACAATCAGAGCGCAATACATCTAAGTAAAAACTCAGCACACCACGAGAGGACAAAATATATCGATGTCAGCTATCATTTCATTCGTGAGGCAACTGCTGAGAGAAACATCACGATGAAGAAGATTGGTACTGCAGACAACCCAGCTGACATGTTGACCAAACCGGTCTCGGCCTTCAAGTTCAAGCACTACTTGGACTTGGGAGGCATTCACACTTGTTAGGTGGCCCCATTTGGGGCATTATTTGCAAGAGGAGTGGAGTTCACTAATTCTTGATATTTAAAAATTCAATCCAATGTGGAGATTGTTAGTTGTGTATTGAATTTGATCAAAATGCGGGTCCCATTTTGATTTGAAACAGGGAGGAAATTCTGATTTGGAGGTCCTTGTTTACTGAGCCACCGAAAGTGCATATTTCTTTCTTGATTTTGCGGGCCCCTTTGTGAAATTTATCAAAGGTAGCATGATCTTTGGATTTTCGGCTGAAGAAAAATTCATAGAGGAAGGTCACTTTCAATAAGGGTCACTTTCACTCTCTCTCTCTTTTTTTTGGGCCAAGTCCGAGTGTGTTTACAATCTCACTTGAGCTGTGAGTGTTGTAATTGAGCGACGAAAAAGAATAGAGTGCTCATTGTATGTCTTTGATCTTGATTTAGTGGAACCCTCTCTCTTGTCGTGGACGTAGATTAATTTAATCGAACCACGTAAATTCTTGTTTTGATTGTGTCTCTCTATTTTCTGTTTAGTGTGTCATTTTGGTACTTTTGATCAGATCGCTGCGGATTTATCCCAACAACTTCGGCTCGCTTCTTAGGTGTCTGCACCAGACAAAACCCACTATTAGAAGATAATGGTAGTATTTACTTGAAAACAATAGTCACACGTTGGATATTTGAGCGTTTGTGATTTATAAGCATTATAAATGGGTATTGGGCTTTCATAAATGAGCTAAGACTTAGACCACTACACCCGCATGTTGGTATTGTCAAATATTTTATATAAACATTCTACTAAATGATCATATATGAAGGGTTCTTGCTAAGCTTTTTGGATTAAATGTTTTCTTAAAAAACAAGGTATGTATGAAGATGTTTCTTGTGGATTTTTGTCCTATTATGAACAGAGGAAAACAACGTACAGGTGAAGTAATTATCCCATTGTGATCTTATGAATACAGAAAAATAGTGTATAGGTAAATGCAAAAACAGAAAAACAATGTATAGATGAAGTGACTTGTAATGTTATGAATACAGAAAAACAGTACGCATAGATGAATGGATTTCTTGGGACTTGTTAGATAAGCAATCATTGTTTGTTTAGAGTATAAAATTATAGCCGTGAGCTCTCACAATAATTCTCAACTTTTGGTTCATTGGAAGGGACCTTTAAAAGAAACTAGTGACGTAGGCACGTGCTTTTTATTATAACTACTGATTTTTAGAGGGCTATTTGTAATTCTAAGATTTTGAATCTACTATTTATAAATTTGAAATATTCACATATTTTTTATAACTTTTAAAATTTTGAGGGTGTTTATTACAAATGTGAAAGTTTCGGGTGTTTTTTTTACAAAATCTAAAATTTTAGGGGGCCACTTTGAATTTACTGATTATCGGTGTAGGTTTAAAATTTTCAAGCTTTAAATTTTAGGGGGCCTCTAGCAATTTATATATTTTTA
Organism: Asparagus setaceus; assembly: GCA_012295165.1. Taxonomy (NCBI): domain Eukaryota; kingdom Viridiplantae; phylum Streptophyta; class Magnoliopsida; order Asparagales; family Asparagaceae; genus Asparagus; species Asparagus setaceus. The sequence goes on along the minus strand of CM022703.1, from coordinate 68,241,565 downwards.
TTTTAGGTTTGAAATTTTCAAGCTTTTTCTCAGAAGTTTTAAATTTTGAGCAGCTTTGTGGTGTGCTTTTCAAAGTTAAAACTTTTATTGGTTTCGCTTGAAACTCTAATTTTTTTGGAAATTTATAATTTTTATGATTTTTTAAAGTATTTATAGTTTTAGGTTGTTTTCTCAGAATTCTAAATCTTTGGGGTTGTTTGTTTCTCCTTGAATTTCATTGTAATGTTTCAGATATGAAATCTTCAATTTATTTTTTAAACTTAGTTTTTGAGGGTGTTGGAGTAAATTTTAAAATTTTGAGGGTGTTTGTTGCAAATTTAAAAGTTTTGGTGTTTTTACAGAATCTAAAATTTTAGGGGCTTCTTGCAATTTATATATTTTCATTGTAGGTTTGAAATTTTCAAGCTTTTTCTGTAAGTATAAAATTATTGAGCTTATTTTGGGGATGTTTTTATGAAATCTAAATGTTTTGGTTGAGGGTGTTGGTTGTAATTTTAAAAGGTAAAGGCGCTTATAAACTGATATATAGAGATAGAGATATAGAGATATATATAGTAAGTAGGCACGTGCATTGCATGTGTTTGTTTTATATGTGAGTGGAAACTCAGGGGCAAAGTTGTCCAAGTAAAGTTACGAAAAAGCAATGTGAGTTGTGGTAACTATTGATTTTAGGGGACTATTTGTAAATATTGACATTTTCTTATTAATTTTGAATTTTTGAGGGTGTTTATTGCAAATTTGAAAGTTTCTACTGATTTTTAGTGGGCTATTTGTAATTCTAAGATTTTGAATGTAATTTTGAATTTTTGAGGGTGTTTATTACAAATTTAAAAGTTTTGGTGTTTTTGTAAAATCTAAAATTTTAGGGGTTACTTGGAATTTATAGATTATCAGTGTAAGTTTGAAATTTTGAAGCTTTAAATTTTAGGGGCTTCTTGCAATTTATATATTTTCATTGTAGGTTTGAAATTTTAATGATTTTTCTATAAGTTTTAAAATTTTGAGCTTGTTTTTGCTAAATTTGAAAAGTTTTGTGGTGTGTTTTTGAAGTTAAAACTTTTATTGGTTTCCATTTGAAACTGTTATTTTTTTATAAATTTATAATATTTATGTTTTTTATAAGTATTTACGCTTTAGGATGTTTTCTCAGAATTCTAAATCTTTGGGGTTGTTTGCATCTTCTTGAATTTCATTGTAATGTTTCTGGATATGAAATCTTCAGCCATTTTTAAACTTAGTTTTTGAGGGTGTTGGGATAAATTTTAAGTTTTTGAGGGTGTTTGTTCAAAATTTAAAAGTTTTGGGTGTTTGTTGCGTAATATAAAATTTTAGGGACCTGCTTGTAATTTATAAATTTTCAAGTAGGTTTGATGCTTGTAATTTATAGATTATCGCTGTAGGTTTGAAATTTTCAAGCATTTTCTGTAAGTTTTAAAATTTTGAGCTTGTTTTTGCTAAATTTTAAAAGTTTTATAGTGTTTTTTTCAAAGTTAAAACTTTTCAAATGGATGTTGGTTTTCGCTTATTGGTTTCTCGTTGAAACTCTTATTTTTTTATAAATTTATAATTTTATGGTGTTTTTACAAGTATTTATAGTTTTAGGGTGTTTTCTCAGAATTCTAAATCTTTGGGGTTGTTTGTATCTTCTTAAATTTCATTGTAATGTTTTAGATTTGAAATCTTCAGTTTATTTTTAAACTTAGTTTTTAGGGTGTTAGTAAATTTTAAAATTTTGAGGGTGTTTGTTGCAAATTTAAAAGTTTTGGGTGTTTTTGCAGAATCTAAAATTTTATGGGCTGCTTGCAATTTATATATTTTCATTGTAGGTTTGAAATTTTCAAGCTTTTTCTGTAAGTATAAAATTATTGAGCTTATTTTGGGGATGTTTTTATGAAATCTAAATGTTTTGGTTGAGGGTGTTGGTTGTAATTTTAAAAGGTAGAAAGCTTTCTAAACTGATATATATAGAGATAGAGATATAGAGATATATATAGTAAGTAGGCACGTGCATTGCATGTGTTTGTTTTATATGTGAGTGGAAACTCAGGGGCAAAGTTGTCCAAGTAAAGTTACAAAAAAGCAATGTGAGTTGTGGTAACTATTGATTTTAGGGGACTATTTGTAAATATTGACATTTTCTTATTAATTTTGAATTTTTGAGGGTGTTTATTGCAAATTTGAAAGTTTCTACTGATTTTTAGTGGGCTATTTGTAATTCTAAGATTTTGAATGTACTTTTGAATTTTTGAGGGTGTTTATTACAAATTTAAAAGTTTTGGGTGTTTTTGTAAAATCTAAAATTTTAGGGGTTACTTGGAATTTATAGATTATCAGTGTAAGTTTGAAATTTTGAAGCTTTAAATTTTAGGGGCTACTTGCAATTTATATATTTTCATTGTAGGTTTGAAAATTTTAATGATTTTTCTATAAGTTTTAAAATTTTGAGCTTGTTTTGCTAAATTTGAAAAGTTTTGTGGTGTGTTTTTGAAGTTAAAACTTTTATTGGTTTCCATTTGAAACTGTTATTTTTTTATAAATTTATAATTTTATGGTGTTTTTACAAGTATTTATAGTTTTAGGGTGTTTTCAGAATTCTAAATCTTTTGGGGTTGTTTGCATCTTCTTGAATTTCATTGTAATGTTTCGGATATGAAATCTTCATTTATTTTTTAAACTTAGTTTTGAGGGTGTTGGGATAAATTTTAAGTTTTTGAGGGTGTTTGTTCAAAATTTAAAAGTTTTGGGTGTTTGTTGCGAATATAAAATTTTAGGGGCTGCTTGTAATTTATAAATTTTCAGTGTAGGTTTGATGCTTGTAATTTATAGATTATCGGTGTAGGTTTGAAATTTTCAAGCATTTTCTGTAAGTTTTAAAATTTTGAGCTTGTTTTGCTAAATTTTAAAAGTTTTATAGTGTTTTTTTCAAAGTTAAAACTTTTATTGGGATGTTGGTTTTAGGTTTATTGGTTTCTGTTTGAAACTCTTATTTTTTTATAAATTTATAATTTTATGGTGTTTTTACAAGTATTTATAGTTTTAGGGTGTTTTCGTAAATTCTAAATCTGTTGGGGTTGTTTGTATCTTCTTAAATTTCATTGTAATGTTTTAGATTTGAAATCTTCAGTTTATTTTTAAACTTAGTTTTTAGGGTGTTGGGGTAAATTTTAAAATTTTGAGGATGTTTGATGCAAATTTGAATGTTTTGGTGTTTTTACGAATCTAAAGTTTTAGGGCTGCTTACAATTTATAGATTTTCAGTGTAGGTTTGAAAATTTTAAGCTTTTTTGTAAGTACTAAAATTTTGAGCTTATTTTTCTTAAATTTTAAAAGTTTTGGGTTTTTTTGCAAAGTTAAAACTTTTAGGGGATGTTTTTATAAATTGTAAATTTTTGGGGTTGTTTATATCTCCTTGAATTTATTTTAGATATGAAATCTCCTTGAATTTGATGTTGGTTGTAATTTTAATGAGTTAAAGGTGTTTTCTATAAATGTGTTAATTTAAAGGTGTTTTGTGAAAACCGTGAACAAAGTGAGATAGAGATAGAGATATGAGATATATATAGTAAGTAGGCACGTGAGTTGTATGTGTTTGTTTCATATGTGAGTGGAAACTCGTGGCAAAGTTGTCCAAGTAAAGTTACGTAAAAAGTACAATAGTTGTGGTAACTATTGATTTTACTTGGCTATTTGTAAATATTCACATATATTTCTATAAATTTTAAAATTTTGAGCTTGTTTTGCTAAATTTTAAAAGTTTTGGTGTTTATTGCGAATCTAAAATTTTAGGGGCTACTTGCAATTTATAGATTTTCAATGTAAGTTTGAAAATTTCAAGCTTTTTCTCAGAAGTTTTAAAATTTTGAGCTTATTTTGCTAAATTTGAAAAGTTTTATTGTTTTTTCAAAGTTAAAACTTTTCGGGGATGTTGATTTTCATTTATTGGTTTCGCTTTAAAACTCTTATTTTTTTATAAATTTATAATTTTATGGTGTTTTTACAAGTATTTATAGTTTTGGGTGTTTTCTCAGAATTCTAAATCTTTTGGGGTTGTTTGTATCTTCTGAAATTTCATTGTAATGTTTCAGATCTGAAATCTTAAGTTTTTTAAACTTAGTTTTTAGGGTGTTGGGGTAAATTTTAAAATTTTGAGGGTGTTTGTTGCAAATTTAAAAGTTTTGGGTGTTTTTGCAGAATCTAAAATTTTATGGGCTGCTTGCAATTTATAGATTTTAGTGTAGGGTTGAAATTTTCAAGTTTTTTCTCAGAAGTATTAAATTTTTAGCTTGTTTTGTTAAATTTTAAAGTTTTGGGTGTTTTTGTAAAGTTAAAACTTTTAGGGGATGTTTTTATAAATTGTAAATTTTTGGGGTTGTTTATATCTCCTTGAATTTGTTTTAGATATGAAATCTCCTTGAATTTTATGTTGATTGTAATTTTAAAAGTTAAAGGTATTTTCCATAAATGTGTTAAGTTAAAGGTCTTTGTGAAAAGTGGTGAACAGTAAAAGGTGAACAGTGATCTCAGACGAAAATGAACAAGAAAGGTAAAAAGAATTTCTAAGGCTTTTTATATATAGAGGAAATGTGACAGGTGCTAATAGAGGGAGGAGCAATGCTGGTGCTCAGAGGCAGGGATCTAATGTTGGGGATGCTGTTCAATGGTCTAATGCTAACCAGTCTGGGAAAAGGAAGTCAGTTGCTAATGTGAAACTTTAAGAGAAGAACTCATCTGATGTGCTTGATGTTGATCAAAATCCTGTATTGATTTGTACTTCTAGCGATAGCGAGATGCTATCTCTTATTAGGGATGGCAAACGGGTCGACCTAACCCGACCCATGTAAATTTTGACCCGACCCATGTAATATTGACCCAACCCGACCCATCAAATAATCGTGTCAACCCGTTTATTAAACGGGTTACGCACCGACCTAAGTGACCCATTTAGTTATTTTATAATTTTCATGTACTTAACATAGAGTCCACGGTCAAAGTTTGTATGGCTCTATTTATCATTCATAGGTTTTGTGCTATTTAGAAGTTTAAATATTTTCAGGGTGTTTTTTGTAAATTTTGAACATTGAGGGTGTTTTTTAATAAATTTTAAAAGTTCTAGGGTGTTTTCTACAAATAATATTTTCTCAGTGGACTCTTTCTAATTTATAAACTTTATATGCTTTGTAAGTTTTGACATTTCAGGTTTTTTATAAATTTTGAATTTCTAGGGTGTTTTTTATAATTTTTAAACTTTTAGGGTGTTTTCTACAAAACCAAAATGTCCACGCTTGCTGTTTATAAGCTATAGATTTTGCATTATTTGTAAGTTTCATCCTGTGGCATGTATTTCTCAAAATTTGACTTTTAGGTTGCATTTATAATTTTGAAACTTTTAGGGTGTTTTCAGACATTTTAAAATTTTCATGTTGCTGTTTATAAGTTATAGATTTTGTACTATTTATAAATTTTATATTTATGTGGTGTGGTTCTATGAAATTTGACTTTTAGGGTGTATTTTGCAATTTTGAAACTTTTAGGGTATTTTTTATAAATTTTAAAGTTTTCATAGTGCTTTTATAACTTTATTTTGCACTGTTTGTAAATTTTATTGTTTCATGTTTCTGTAATCGTTTGACTTTTTGAGGGTGTATTTTAAAGTTTTTCAAACTTTTATGGTGTTTTTACAAATTTTAAAAATTTCATGGTGTCGCTTATAACTTATAGATTTTATACTTTTGTGAGTTCCGATATTTTCAGGGGTGTGTTTTTGTAAAAGTTTGACTTTTGAGCTGTATTTTACAATTTTTCATACATTTAGGGTTTTTGCAAAACTCAAAACTTCCCAAGTGGTTTTTGTAATTTATAAATTATAAAATTTTCACTGTCTGAACATGTTCAAAATCAATGCTGCGATGTTAATTTCTATAAACAAAACTAGTGAACAATAATGGACTAGTAAAACTTAGAGTTACTTGCTTATGGATTTCTTTAATATGTGAATTCTTCTATCTTGGATTTGGATGATTTCTTACTTTGGCTATTATATAAGTTGAGTATAAATGTTTTATATACAGATGGAAATTTTGCTATATGATTTTAGTTAGTATCCTTTGATCATCTTTATTGACAGAGATTATCCTATTGATTTAGAGGGAATATTATTTTCTCCAACAAATGTAATCGTATGTAAACTTTTGTGATTTTAGATTGATAATCCATTTTGTTATATATTTTTGACACATGTTAGTACCTTTTATGAGGAGGCTCTCATGGATGCTCGGAAACTAATTGAGTGTGAATTGGAAAGATTTAAAGCTTGTGAGTAGAAGAAGCCTTATCAAAAGAAAGGCTAGTCAACAACCCACAATTTTAAGCGATACTCATCTCTTTGCATGTATATCACTATGCCATCAGTTTGAAGTGACTATGCAGCTTGTAACATCACAGGTATTTTGTTGCACTTCCATGTTAATTCACATAAAACTTGTCAGATCTATTTATTCACTTCTCTAGTAAGCTTCTCTTCGTTTGACCCCGAACTTTATGAAGTTTTTGTATGCTTAAAGTATTAGAAAATATTTAGTAATTTGCTTCATGGTAGGTCATGGAGTCTATGAAAAGAAACTTGCATAAATTAAAAACTACACTGTCAAATAAATATAATTATCAAGGTAGAATTTTCTTTCTCATGAGTCAATAAATATATTTATCAAAGAACCGCCGATCCGAATGATCTTAAACATGATTAATCCAAAGAGATAAACATCATGTGTAAGCAATAACGAATCCATGATTTGATCTTGAGTGGATTGATGGATCTTCTAATCTTAGGGCTTCTTCTCTTCCTTAGATCTCTTTTCTTAGATGGGGGTAAAAGAGATGAGAATTCTTTGTTTTAACCCTAGATTAGGGACCATAACCCCATATATATAGGTGTTGCACTTTTACAATTTGGCCCCTCATCAAATTGTAATTACAACCCGTATCCCATTATTTAGCCCATGACAATATATAAATACCCGATAACCCAACTTAATTGATCACTTTAGTGGGTTTCCATGATAGATTTATACATTAATTTAACATATGTGCCCACAAATAGATTTAATTAGACTTAAATCTAACAATCTCCCACTTGGGCATCATATGTATCCTTAAAATGTGTATTACCTTATGAGCTCAAAATCTCTATCACATACAAGGGTATTTCCAAACAATCTCGCCCATTGACCATATCAATATAGGATCAAAGCGTTTTCGCCACATTTATCGTGACTAAACCCATCAATGGTCACATATACTAGTACGTACCAAATGACAGATCAATCATGGATGTACAAAGATGAAAAATTACATGCAATGTGATCCGTATGCCTATTTTTTCAACCGGTCCTACCGAAAACTTTAGTGAGGTCAACTTTAATCATAATGTAACAGAGTGGTTAATCAATACTTTATTCGACGTAAAATAACCAAAGCCCTAATAGGTCCAAAATACTCATAAAGCAATAAAATCACAAACTCCCACTAAAACATGATATCTCAAATATTACCACCCCATATGAGCAAAGGTGCTCTTGAAAAATTTTGGGTGGTAATCCTTTAGTAAGAGGATCTCGCTATCATGGAGTTTGTCCCAATATGCTCTATGGATATCATTCCACTCGTACTCTTTCTTTCACAACTAGGAACTTAATGTCAATATGTTTTGACTTAGTTGAGCTTCGTTGTTGTTAGAATACATGATCATGGATTTATTGTCACAAAATAACTTTAGTGGTCTTTCAATATTTTCCGTAATACGCTGCACTGCTGACAAAATTTCGCAACCATATTCCATGATTGGATGCCTCATGACAAGCTATAAATTTCACGCCATAGTGGAGGAAGCTACAAGTGTCTGCTTTGACACTTTTCCATGATATAGCTCCTCCCGCTAACATATAAATGTAGCTCAAGTAGACTTTCGTTGCTTCGCATCCAAAGAAAATCGAATCGAGTACCCAATGACCTCCAACCGATTCGATTTCTCGTATGTGAGCATATAATCTTTTATTTTCAAGATACCGATAACCCTTTGGATCACATCCAATGATCCATCCTGTGGTTGCTTAAGTATCCGCCTAACATCCCAACAATGTACGCAATATCCGACACAGATATATTGAAAGATACATTAGACTCTACCAAGCATGTGGGAATCTTCGCGATTTCCGAATTTCAAGGTTACCTTTAGGGCATTGATTGAGACTAAACTTGTCTCCTTTAGAAACAGGGTATCACCGGTCCGCAATTTTGCATGCCAAACCTTATGAGTACTTTATTGATATAGCTCTTTTGTGATAATCCAAGTATACCTCGAGAACCATCTCGATGTATCCGATTCCTAATATAAAGAGGCCCCAAGATCTTTCATCTCAAAAATTTTGATAGAAATCTCTTGGTTTCAGCAACAAGCCTATATCATTAGTGGCAAGCAAAATGTCATCCACATACGTAACCAAAAATATACTTACTCCCACTGAATTTTTGATATACACAATCATCAACAATATTCATCTCAAAACCAAACGAGATAATTATTTGTTGAAACTTGTGGTACCATTGACGAGGAGCTTGCTTGAGTCCATAAATGGATTTCCTTAGTTTACAAACCATATTCTTTGGGTCTCCGACACAAAGTTTTCTCGGTTGTACCATATAGATCATCTCATCAATGTCTCCATTGAGAAATGCGCCTTAACATCCATTTGATGTAACTCAAGATTGAAATGAGCAACAAGTGTCATGATAGTCCCTGAGTCTTTCGATGAAACCGAGAGAAAGTCTCAGATAGTCAATGCCTTCCTTCTCGAGTATAGCCTTTAGCTACAAGACGTGCTTTATACTTTTCCACATTACCATTTGCATCCAAATGGTTTTAAATATCCATTTACCAATTGGTTTTGCACCTTCTCGCAATGGGACAAGTTCCCAAACCTTATTGTCTTGCATAGACTTGTACTCCTCATTCATGGCATCAATCCACTTTTGAGAGTTAGAACTTTTCATGGCCCTCAAGGAAGTTGATTGATCATCTTCCATCATTCCATTACTTTCCTCATGTTCTTGAAGAAATACAATATAATCATCCGAATAGCATTTCTCCTTTCTCGTGGATCTCCTTAATGGCACTTGGTTCTTGAGGTTGTTGAGTTTGTTCTTCCGAACAGGAGTTGTTCAATATTGCCTTCTTGAGGTTCAGATTCATTTCTTGAACAATAGCAGTATAGGTACTTGAATATTGTCGAAATGACGTATGGATTGGATTTAAAGCTAATTCCTCCTCAAAGGCAATGTCTCTAACCTTATTTCTCCCCAAACTCAACATCCTCAAAGAATGTTGTTGTTCTCGCCTCAAAAATATTCTGAGTGTGGGATCATAAAACTTATAGCCCTGGATCGCTTAGAATACCCAATAAAGTAGCTGCTAAGCTGTTTTGGAGTCCAATTTCTTTTCATTTGGCCTATAAGGCCTTGCCTCATTGGACATCCCCAAATATGTAAGTGCTTTGGTGGGCTTTGACCAGTCCAAAGCTCATAAGGTGTTTTAGCAACTGCTTTACTTGGTACTCTGTTAAGAATGTAAGTGCCGATCTTTAGTGCTTCTCCCAGTGACTCGGTAGAAAGAATGAGCAATCATACTTCTTACCATATCCTTAAGAGTCTGTTTTGTCTTTCGGCTACACCATTCATGCTAGGTGATCCCGGCATGGTGTGCTATGGGGCGATCATAAATTCCTCTAGGTATCTAGCAAATGGTCACGGGCGTTGTTCACTGAACCATCATATCGCGTAGTACTCACCACCACGATCGGATCTAGCGGTTTTAATCTTTTATTGAGTTGGTTCTCAACTTCAGCCTTAAAAGCTTTCGAATCGAGACTCGATTTTTCTTTAATGAGATATAGGTACCCATAGCGTGAGTAATCGTCTATGAATGATATAAAATATTGTTGACCATTCCGGGATGCGGTGAGGAATGGCCCACAAATATCTGTATGTATCAATTCTAAGACGCGTCCGAAGATCATTGCACCTAATCTCTTAACTTTAGTCTGTTTTCCTTGATACTCAATGCATACATCAAAGTCTGTAAAATCAAGGGAATCCAAAACCATCGACACAAGGCGCTCAACTCTACCTTTTGAGATATGACCAGCGCTTATGCCATAATGACGAATTTTCCTTATTTAATTTAAAATTTTCCTTATTTAATTTACGCTTAGTACCATTGATTCCACATTCGGGGTTTCATTATAAGGCAAGCGTATCAAGCAAATATAGGTTATCAAAAGTACTCAAGAAACCGGTTCCACAATATTTGAATTTAAAGATAAGCTAGCCCGGTTATTTCCAAATGAACAATAATAACCGATTTGTCCAATAAAGGAATAGAAACCAAATTCGTCTAAAAGACGGACTATAAAAGTATCTTTCAAATCCAAATAGGAACCGGTTCTAACAATAACCTAAAGTGCCCAATTGCTTCCACATCTACCGATTGTCCATCGCCCACAAAGATGTATCTTTCACCATCACTTGGCTTCGGTAGCTCGAGCAACCACGCATAGAAACACTTATGTGAGTAGTAGAAGCGAATCTAACCACCAAGTGTTTCTAGGTCTTGAGACTAAATTAACCTCGAAAGAGACCAAAGTAAGGAGCATTACCCTTTTGACACGCCCGTGATATTTGGTACAATCCTTCTGCGTGTCCATCCTTATGACAAAAGAAACAACCACGATTATCCTTATGTTTCTTTTAAAGCTGAACCTAGCGACTTCCTTATCATTCTTTCTTTTCTTGCCCTTATCCTTATGGTGACCAAATGAGCACTACGTCTTATCTTGCTTCAATCGTCTTCTTCTTGCACCACGATATGAAATGAGCTCATTCGAGTCCATTTCTCCCTCGCGTTATAACTGACCTTAAATTGATTAAAGTGTGCGAGGAAGAGCGGCAACCAGAATGCACCAATAACTCATCACATAGATCGAGTTTGATTGCCTTAAGTTTTGAAGCAATATGAGACATTTCCATAATGTACTCCACGATATTTTCTTTGCCTTTATACTTCATTGAAATCAAGCGCGCTTGTTTCTATATCGTTTTAGCAAAGCGTTTCTCAATTCGGCAAGGAAATCTTTGGCTTTAGTAATCCCTTGGATTGTGCCCCTAAAGGCTTCGGAATGCGCTTGATGATCATGAGACTCATGCGATTTGAGCGCTCCCACCTCTCATACTCCTTCTTTGCATCGAGTGCTTTCCATGAGAGGTTGGGGTTGTTCAGTTCTTAATGTAAGGTCTAGATCCATGCGACCAAGAACAATTAGAATGTTCTCTTTCCAAATCTTGAAATTAGACCCATTTAGCATGGGAATTGAGTTGATGTTAGCGAAATGGTTGCGTGGATGCATTAGCACAAAAGATTTTCACATTAATAACTGTAGTTAGTGATCAATAATATTCAAATAATGACATATCCCCATCCAAGATATCTTGTACAACATTAATATCAAGTCTTTGGGCGTAATATTAGCGCAAGTGATATCTTGTTGCAATGATCAAACATCGACAATAACGCATGTCAAATAATGAACCTATCTTTGGATTGATTCATTATCCACATGTAAACCTTATAATTGTCCGCATTTATCTTATGAGATGTGTATGTAGTCTACATAATTATTAATCTTCCTTTGGGCGATTAAATAATTACTCGAAAACATCCACACAAACATCTAATATCCCTCATGAACAATCTACACAAGAGGTTACTTTGGCAACATCTTGTTTCAATTAATCATTTAGAATAAAAGACAACCTTAATGCTTTTGTGTTATTTGAATTAAATAATTGATTCACTACCAAATTAATTGAGTTTGAGCTGAGGTTGACTTGAGTTCGAGCGAGGTTCGACTTGGTTGGCGAGGTTCGACTTGAGTTCGAACTCGGCGTTCGACTTGAACCGAGCTATGAGGTTCAGCCGAGATTGACGGCGAGGTTGACTTGAGTTGAAGCTGAGGTTCGACTTGAGTTCGAGCTCGAGTTCGACTTGAGTTCGAGCGGCGAGGTTCGACTTGAGTTCGAGCGGCGAGTTCGACTCGAGTTGGCGAGTTCGACTTGAGTTCGAATGCAGGTTCGACTTGAGTTTGAACACGAGGTTCGACTTGAGTTGAATGGCGAGGTTTGACTTGAGGTTGAATGCAGGTTCGTGGAAGTGAGAAGAGGTTCGACTTGAGTTTGAACACGAGGTTCGACTTGAGTTAGGCGCGAGGTTCGACGAGTTGAACACGAGTTCGTTGGAAGTGAGAACGAGTTCGACTTGAGTTCGAACCGAGGTTCGACGGAGTTGAGCGCGGGGTTCGACTTGAGTTCGAACGAGGTTCACCGGATGAACACGAGGTTCGCCAAAGTGCGAGTTCACCAAAAGCGAGGTTCGCCAAAGTCGAAGTTAAGCCATAAGCGAGTTTGCCAAAATGAACCGATGTTAAGCCAAAGGCGAGGTTAAAAGGCGAGGTTCTAAAATGAACCGAGGTTCGCCAAAGTCGCGAGGTTCGCCAAAGCGAGGTTCGCCTTCAAATTTGACGAGGTTCGCCCACAACTTAAGTTTGACGAGGTTCGCCACAACTTCGAAATTGGCGAGGTTCGCCACTTCAGAAATTTGACGAGGTTCGCCCACAACTTAAGTTTGCGAGGTTCGCCACAACCAAATTTGCGAGGTTCGCCCACAAAAGGAACATGAAGTTATTTGAATCGAACGAAGTTCGCTGAAGTTCGAACACGAGGTTCGACCGAAAAACGAACACGAGGTTCGTTGGAGCGAATCGAGCTGAAGTTCGCTGAAGTTCGAACGAGGTTCGACCGAAAGAACAAACGAGGTTCGTTGGAGCGTTGAATCGAACCGAAGTTCGCTGAAGTTCGAACCGCGAGGTTCGACCGAAAGAACAAACACGAGGTTCGTTGGAGCGTTGAATCGAACCGAGTTCGCTGAAGTTCGAACGAGGTTCGAGAAAAACAAACACGAGGTTCGTTGGAGCGTTGAATCGAACCGAAGTTCGCTGAAGTTCGAACCACGAGGTTCGACCAGAAAAAACAAACGAGGTTCGTTGGATCCTTTCACCCTTTAGGGTTTGAACGGAGCCGCCACCCGATTTGGTTCCGCACCCTAGGGTTTGAAGCCCTAGGGTTCTGATTCGCGCCGCCGCGTCTTCACTTGGCGGCGGGGCCCCATCAACAAACCGTTGGCGGGACCAAGGGGAGCCGCCAAGCATCGCCGGAGGACCAAGGGCGGCGGCCAAAACCCCAAAATCGAAAGGAGAAAAAATGATAAAAATCCGATCTTTTCTCAAATCGGCATAGATTAGATCCAAAACCCATTTTTAATCTTAAATCCTAAGAATTAATCAAATTTGGCTCGATACCACTTGTCGATCTGAAGGATCTTAAACATGATTAATCCAAAGAGATAAACATCATAAGTGCTAAATCAATACCAATCCATGATTTGGATCTTGAGGATTGATGGATCTTCTAATCTTAGGCTTCTTCTCTTCCTTAGATCTCTTTTCTTAGATGGGGGTAAAAGAGATGAGAATTCTTTGTTTTAACCCTAGATTAGACCATAACCCCATATATATAGGTGTTGCACTTTTACAATTTGGCTCCTCATCAAATTGTAATTACAACTGTATTCGCATTATTTAGCCCATGACAATATATAAATACCGATAACCCAACTTAATTGATCACTTTAGTGGGTTTCCTAAGTGATAGATTTACACATTAATTTAACATATGTGCCCACAAATAGATTTAATTAGATTTAAATCTAACAAGAACATATATACCGCTTATAGAAGTTAAGTTCTTGAATCAAAGCTTCGGTTATGGTTTTCTGATAAGATCTACTTTTATTCTACAGGGTATCAAAGATGGTTGCAACAAGTGAAAGTACTGTCGTAATTAGTGGCATCACTATTGACCTCGCAGATCAACTAGCTCAATCGAGCAAAGAGATGTGAAATTTAATTTATTTGCAAGTATGTAGAGATTAGAATGGTATAATATTATGTTATATTGAAAATAGTATTATGAAACTATAAAGTCAGAATAGAGAAAATAGACAAGAAGTAAAGAGAGTTTTATTAACTCAATTGCTAACTATTATTGAGATTCAGATTGAGATTACAAGTGAGGTAGGAATACCTCTATTTATAGGCAACCGATACATGAACCATATTAACTACTCATTCATGAACTTATTCATCCTAGAACATGTATTGAGTTGTTCCAAAAGAAGGTTAATGTACTAGGGAATATCAAGGAGTAATACATGTATCAATCTTCTTGAGAAACTAAATGTACATCCACATCATTGAATTGTTTCATAACACTCCCCTTAGATGTCCAACAATACACAAAGAATATGCCTCGTTAAAACCTTACTAGGAAAAACTCGGTGAGAAAATAAATCCTAGTGAAGGAAAAAGAGTACACTATTCTTGTGTATTAGTTCTCCCTGATTCAAATATCATTTGAGATTTTTCAACCGCATTCCAATATTTTTCACTAATTTCTCAAAGTTACTGATGTGACGTGCGGTAAATAAATCACCGATTATCACTTTCGAAATTTGTTGCACATTAATTTCACCATTCTTTTGCAAATCATGTGTAAAAAGAATTTTGGTGAAATATGTTTTGTTCTATCTCCTTTAATATATCCTCCTTTTAATTGAGTTATACAAGGCGCATTATCTTCAAACAAAAAGTCTGAGTTTTTATTTTCAGGAGACAATCCACTATTCTTCCGGATATAGTGAATCATTGATCTTAGCCAAATACATTCTCGACTAGCCTCATGAATTGCTATTATTTCAGTATGATTCGAAGAAGTGGCAGTAATTGATTGCTTCGTAGATCGCCATGAAATAGCGGTATCACCACATGTAAATAAATAACCAGTTTGAGGCCTTGCTTTATCCGGGTCAGATAAATACCCAGCATCAGCATATCCAAGCAATTCAGATCGAGAATTATAAGAATAAAATAAGCCAAGATCAATTGTTCCTTGGAGATAGCTAAAAATATGCTTTATACCGTTCCAATGTCGTTTTGTAGGAGATGAACTAAATCTTGCTAATAAATTCACGAAAATGATATATCCGGTCTTGTACAATTAGCTAGATACATTAGTGCACCTATTGCATTGAGATATGGTACCGGACCAAGAATCTCTTCATCTTCCTCTTTTGGTCTAAAAGGATCCTTAGCAAGATATGCCGATCGATGATCATTGGGGTACTCAATGGATGTGCTTTATCCATGTAGAACCGTTTAATACCTTAAGGTATAAGCGTTTGTTGCACATTAATTTCACCATTCTTTTGCAAATCATGTGTAAAAAGAATTTTGGTGAAATATGTTTTGTTCTATCTCCTTTAATATATCCTCCTTTTAATTGAGTTATACAAAGTTATCTTCAAACAAAAAGTCGGAGGATTTTATTTTCAGGAGACAATCCACTATTCTTGGATATATAGTGAATCATTGATCTTAGCCAAATACATTCTCGACTAGCCTCATGAATTGCTATTATTTGGTATGATTGAAGAAGTGGCGATGGATTGATTGTAGTAGATCGCCATGAAATAAGCGGTATCACCACATGTAAATAAATAACCGGTTTGAGGCCTTGCTTTATCCAGTCGGATAAATACCCGGCATCGGCATATCCAAGCAATTCGGATCGAGAATTATAAGAATAAAATAAGCCAAGATCAATTGTTCCTTGGAGATAGCTAAAAATATGCTTTATCCGGTTCCAATGTCGTTTTGTAGGAGATGAACTAAATCTTGCTAATAAATTCCGAAAATGATATATCCGGTCTTGTACAATTAGCTAGATACATTAGTGCACCTATTGCATTGAGATATGGTACCGGACCAAGAATCTCTTCATCTTCCTCTTTTGGTCTAAAAGGATCCTTAGCGATATCAATGATCGATGATCATTGGGGTACTCAATGGATGTGCTTTATCCATGTAGAACCGTTTAATACCTTACAGGTATAAGCGGTTTGGTGAACAAAAATCCCATTTTCTAAATGTTCAATTTGTAAATCAAGGCAAATTTTGGTTTTTCCAAAATCTTTGATCTCAAATTCTTTCTTCAAATATTCAATCGCCTTTTGGAGCTCTTCAGGAGTTCCAATCGGATTAAGATCATCAACATATCAATGATCACAAAATTTGACCCATTCCTTTTATGAAAACACATGGACATACTGAGGTCATTTGTATAACCTTCTTTAACTAAACATTCAGAGGCGGTTATACCATATTGTCAGTTGCGAGCCCATACAAAGACCTTTGCAATTTAATGGAGTACATTTCTCTGGATTTGATTTACATGCTTCGGGCATGCTAAATCCCGAGGGATTTTCATATAGATATCATTATCTAATGTTCCATACAAATAGCGGCCGACTACGTCCATCGGGCGCATATCAAGTTTTTCATGCCCGCTAAACTCACAAGATATCTAAATGTAATTCCATCCATTATCGGAGAATATGTCTCATCATAATCAAATCTCGGTCTTTGTGAAAATCCTTGGGCTACAAGTCTTGCTTTATATCTCACAATTTCATTTTTCTATTTCTTTTCTTCACAAATACTCATTTATATCCTGCTTACGTAAAAATCTCTCTGATTTGTATTGTTCGATCGCTTGTTACAAATCAAGAATTGGCTTTCTTTTACAATGTAAGGGAAGGCCCTTCTTGTTTAACGGGTTCGCTTTGTATGTAGGACGCTTCCCTCGATGCTTGAGTCGAAGTTTGTTCCCTTTGACGATCCGGATCGACGCCGCTGCTCGGCCTCACACGCAGAGAAGTCTCGGGCTGGTTGAGTTCGGTTCTACCCGAGCTTGCTTAGATAGGGCTACGATGCAAGAGTTTGCAAAGAGCTCGAGCCCAAATCTGAGTTCGATGGAGTCTACTTTAACAATCCAAGCCTTTGCTCGAATCGAAGTTGAGGGTGCAAGAGAGTGACTCTTTGCTCTTCTTCTCGATGGTTTCTCACAACCTGATTGCCAGCCTCTTCTCATGTGGAGATGGTGGCTTATAAATAGGCAAGGAGAGGCATGGCCACCTCCCTGATTTGTGGGATATGACCACCGACAGCTAAGGGTACCATACTCTTCTCTAACTGGGATGTGACCACCGATGAGGTAATGAGGACCATGCCTTATCATAACTCAAGATGTGAGTGGGTAAGCGCGAAGCCTGCCGAAAGTGCTCAGCGAAGCTTGGCGCGAAGTTTGCCGAACGAGGTCAATCGCGCTGCCTCTTGGGCGCGTTCGCTCAGAGGCTAAGCCGCGGCAGCGCGCTGAACTTGCATAGGCGAAGTTCTCCTAATCAGCGGCTTTGACAAGCGACCGGTCTTCCACTCGCGGGATGTGACCACTAATAGTGGGGGCCATGCCTCTAGTCCGCTGATGATCCGCATGGGTGATGAGAGCCTTGTCTCATCATTACCCGTGACGGAAAGTGGGTGGGCCCACTTAAGCCGCCATTGGCGCCGCTCACCAGCGCAGTGTGAGCTTAAGAGTTGTTCTAACTGCTCGCGCGAGCTTGTCAACAAGCGCGCCAACCGGTGACCCTCGGCGTGAGTCAAGGCCAAGAAGCCGGGCGAACTCCTTGCAGGGCGTTTGGCCGCATGCAGTTGACCGATAGGCGACGCTGACTCCTCGTGCTGAAGCTCATCGCGGCGGGGCTCTCCAAACCCCTATTGTGGGCGAGCCTCGCCAAACCACCGCAGGGCGAGCCTCGCTCAATGAGGAGCTACGCCGGCTAACTCGCCAAACCATCCGCCGGGCGAAGCCTCGCCAAACCACCGTTGTGGGCGAAGTCTCGGCGGGCGAAGCGGTACTTGAGCTCTTGCAGCGAAGCTCTTCAAAGCATCGACCTCAAGCAGCGAGCTCGCTGACAAAGCGCTTTTAGGCGACATCACTAATAAGCTATCGGGCTTGTGCAGCGAAGCCTCTTTCGGGATCATGGGTTGGTAATTTTCCCACAAGACCTCTTCAAAGTTTTAGACCAAAATCAAGTTTGATAATCCCAAACACTTTGAATGAACAAAGCAGCTTTTTGGGACATGTTGTCATAACTTTGTTCGAATGTATTGTCTTTAGCCCTTGGTGAGTGCGCGATGTGCCTTTTATGATACCGTGAAAGATCACCCAAACGAAGTTCAACTCGGGAAGTTCAAATCACTGGTATTGAGCCCTGGCCATGCAGCTCAAACCTTTTGGTGGGCGAAGCTCTCTCTCAGCGCAGCTCAAACCATTTGGTGGGCGAAGTCTGCCTTGGGCGAAGCCTGCTATTTGGGTGGCGAAGCTCGCCTTGGGCGAAGCCTGCTATTTGGGTGGCGAAGCCTGCCTTTGCTTAGCTCCACGCTTATTTGGGTGGCGAAGCTCTATCCTTCGATGGCAGCCACGTCTTCTCCCCGATGGGGCATCGTATGGTCACCGCATTAAATGTGAGTCGACGGGCGCCGCTCACACGCCGACGAGCCGCAGATTGGGCGGCGCCTTTGATCTGGCCCGTTCGCTTGGCGAGGGATCGTGCCGAAATTCGTGCTCAACCGATGAATCCCAGCCGCCGAGATTTACCTAAGCCGATGAATCTCGACCGTAGAGACTCGCCTATATAAAGCGCTCGTCTCTCTCGTTGGGAGGCCACCGTGCTTTCAAAAATCTTCCGCTCAAGTTTTTCGAAGAAAAACCCGAGATTTCCACTTTGATCGTAATGGCTCCCAAGTCGAAGAAGACCACCTCCAAAGGGAAGGGGCTTGCTTCCTCTTCCGCCACCGGCCACAATAAGGCCGCCACGGGTAAGGTGGTGGAACTAGGGGCGACAGATTCCTCGCTTCGCCCTCTGGGCCTTGTCTATTCAGCGGTGGTCCGGCGATATCGGGCGGTCGCTTGATTGCTGATCTTCGCTTTGTTTTTGGCGAAGTTCGATTGTCTAGCGAGGCTCGCCACGACAAACGATCTTGCTTTCAGCGAGGCTTTGCCTTTGTTATGAAGCTCGATTGCTTTCGCATTTAAAAGGTCTCCGCTCAGCTTCGAAAGTTGGCTCGCCGCTTCAAAGAGTTGGCGAAGTTGGCTCGCCGCTTCAAAGAGTTGGCGAAGCTCACCGCTTCAAAGAGTTGGCGAAGTTGGCTCGCCGCTTCAAAGAGTTGGCGAAGTTGGCTCGCCGCTTCAAAGAGTTGGCGAAGTTGGCTCGCCGCTTCAAAGAGTTGACGAAGTTGGCTCGCCTCGCTTCAAAGAGTGTCGGCCACCGCCTAAAGAGTTGACATCTTTTAACACTCTTTCATTTCATTTTGCAGCCTACCTTTCTCTCGACGAGGTCCTTCCAAAGAGTACGCCATTGGCCTCGGCGTAGTATCGGTTTCTCGGTTCCTCCCGTGTTTCTCCTTGACCTCGCGGCCGCCTTCCATGTTGATCGAACTATGGAATTGGCGCGACGCGGTATCCGAGGGACACTATCCGACGCCGCGGAGTTGACCATCGAGCGCGGCGATGCAGCTTATCGCCAGAGTGAAATGGTGAAGCCCGACTTCATGTTCGGTGATGCCATAGTTGATCCTTCAGCCATGCTCCTAGGCGAAGCAAATGGTTATGCGGAAGTTACGGCTCGATACTTTCTCCCACATGATGCGGGATTTTTCTAGTCGAAGCTACGCCACTTTCGCCTCCTTAAAATGAATCGGGACTTGACTCCTCGCCAGATGGAGTCACTATGAACCTTCACAGCTCCAAGGCCGGATATGGGGTCGACAGCCCCATCGAGGCGCGGATCGCTTCTTCATCCCGGCTTCGCAAAATGAGTTCCCATGGGCTAAACGCCGACAACGCGAGACTTTCCGCCACCGCCAAGGAGGACAGCTTCTCCAAAGGATTTCCGCTACCGTTGGGTACATTCATCGGCCGGCAATACCCTCGTGGCATAGAATCACCGAAGTTCGCTCGCGAGAATTTCGATCTCCGGATCCAACCGCTTCAGGCCATCGAGCCACCCAGACGCATTAAGATTCACGCCCTCGCCAAAGCGTACGGAGCTCTACCGTCCGGATAGCTGTACTTCTACACGCCTAACGGGAGTTAGGGTTGGCCCTTCACGAGATGCATGAGGTATCGGGTCCGCCATGGGGAGTTCCCATATGAAGAGTACATTCCTCGCCAAATGGAGCTCGACCATCTTTCCACCCATTCCCCTCAAGTGGTGGAAACCCCATGGGAGCTCGCCACTACCACATTTGTCCGACACTCTTGGGTCTCAGGACCACAAAGGCAAAGAAGAAGAGGAATGCCGGATCACCACAAGAATTGGGCGGACTACCTGCTCCCCCATAAAGAAGACAGAAGAGGCCCATTCTCCCACCTGGTCGTAGTGCGACGCGGAGACGATCCGCTCCCTGCCAGTTCGAGGCATGAATCGGAGACTATTGATCACGACGGCGGGGATTCTGCGGGGACTACTTTTGCATCCTACCACCATCGCCGGGACTCCGATCTCATCCAAGGCCCCGCTGTCGGCTATTTGATGTTGGGGTTGAAGAGGTGCGCGGTGCCCACGCACTCGCTCGAGGCTATCCCAAAGTGATGTTTATCCCACCGTCCTGGCCAGCCTATGGGCTTATCATATGACGGTGCTCGGCCATGACGGCCCGCGATACAAAGTGGACTGAGGTTGTCGGACAATTCGTCAAGGCTTCCTTTGTTGAAGTGGATCTGAGGAGAAGAGATTGCCAAGACCCCAACCTCGATCAGTTTGCCATACACGCACTCGATGGCATGGTTCGTGTTGCACCGCGAGTGCTTGATGAGTGCACCGCCGCCAGAAGGCGGACCGCCCCATTCCTCCAGCCGCTCGAGACTTGTTCCCGGAAGTTCCGGATATTGTGGAAATGAGGAAGGCGCCTTCTTTGGCAGCCTACTTAATTTTCTGTTTCTATTTCTAAGCACGGCCAGTTCTCCGATGGTTCCACTTCACACATCAAGACACCCTCTTAACCCTTGGTGGCTTCAGTGGTCGGGTCAATATACGACTGGCTACCATCTCCTTCAGACGGGTCGGCCGTGCTCTTGGAACCCTACCTTCCTAGCCGCGCTACAATTTGGATAATGCACTCAGCTCTATGTTGGGAATATCAACCTCACTAAAATTCAAGGGGTTGGTAGACGAGCGCGGCGGTTTTGGACGACTGTTGTACCGGTGTGCGCTCGAGTCACTTTGAGGGACCGAAGTTCTTCGCCACTGCTCACTCACAGTAGTGGTATCGGGCGTGAGTACTTCCCCTGAGGGGTTTGACCTATATACCTCGTGGTTTGACCGAGCACACACGCCGACGAGAGGTCGCCTCACCTCGCCAGGGGAACGCCACCATATTGAGGAGGCCGACGCATCCCGAGGGAGGAAGTTAGAGTGACTCAGCCGGGGGTCCAAGCACTTCCGACGAGGAGTCTCTCCGTGGCTAGCCGGGACATGGGCTTTCACTGAGGTTTGGGTGATGACTTCATGTTGTCCTTCCACACTCCCTACGCACCCCACTCGCCCCCTCGGGTTCGGCGGAGAGCGGGTCCCTCAAGAACTGGGGGCCGAGAGCCGCTTGAGGGGGCTGGGATGCTATCGCCGGCCGACCGCAGATGCCGACACACCCCCACTCCTTCACCTTCCAAGCGCCCGAGGGAGGAGGGTATAAGTCCCACCGGTGAGAGGGTGGCCAAGAGGGTCCGCCACTTAAGAGGTTTCTCCTTCCATCAGCCCGCAGTAACCACATCGGGTCTTGGTGGTAACGCCACAGCAATGTGCTGACCTACCCGGAGCGCCGCTTTGGAGGTATGCTCTCATGTCCCTCTTTTTGTTTGATAAGTTGCATATGATTAACCCAGCTTTCCTTTTCCTTTTAGGTACAACCGGGCGCCACCGCTCAAGTTCTCCCGAGGGTGAAGAAGGACACGCCGGATCATGAAGCGTCCCATCCCACGAGGGAGAGGAGGTCGAGGAGACGCGGCCGACCGGGCGAGGAACCGCCCAAATCGGCATCCCCGGCCGAGAGGGGCGGTTATTCAAGATGAGGCCGCCGTGGAGGGCGCCATTGGTGAAGAGGGGTCCGCCTGTAGAGGAGGCTCGGGAAGTGTCGACTCACGGTCGCCGCGCGACTGGTCTCGGCCCGCCACGAGGATATTCTCCTCCCGCCGCCTCAAACGGAAACTCGTGGAGGCTACGATCAAGGATCTTCGTGCCCTTCTTCATGATAGCGCCCAAGCGGTATTGATGGAGGTCGCTTTGGCGAAGCCTAAACCCATGCCGCAAATGTACCGGCAACCCGAGTACTTTGACGGGCGCGATGCGTCGCCATTTCAACGGCGCTGGCATCGGCAGAAAGAGACGAAGAGTTGATTGCTCTTCGCCTAAGAATCTCTTGGACTTGGCCTCGAACGGCGCAATCCATCCCGAGGAGCAGAGGCGCCTCGGACTGCACTCATGGCCGCAGGTTTAGCCGACCGCAAGGGAACGGATTTCCGCCATGGCAAAGATGGAAGAGGAGCCGAAGGCTCCCCGGCCGGGCGACGACCAAATCCATATCGAAGCTAAGGAAACCATTGCCAAACCGGGCAGCCTTCCTAGCCGCTAAAGAGCCACCGCGGAGCGTGCTTTGAAGGAACCGGAGGAGCTCGAGGGTCAACAAAGAATTGGTTATTGCTGATTTTGAGGAGAAAAGGTGGTCTTGAAAAGACAAGAAGGGAGCTCCACAATGCCGCTCTCTCACCAAGAGGACATCCGACAAAAGGTTCTCACTACCCCGGAGGAGGAGCATCGAGGGCGATTCGGGATGCCGAAGTCGCTACTTAAGAGATTTTGACCTCCCGCTTGAGCCGCATCTCCTCTTTTGTAATTGCCCCTTCCCTTTATTACAAATGAGAAGCGTAATCTTTTCTTTCATATCATTTGATTGTCTCGCCTCAATGACTCCTACACGCGGTCCTTGGTTCTCATCCTTTGACTGGCCGACTTTAGGATTTTTAGCAAACCCTACCGTTAACGGATTTGATTTGCCTTTACCGACACCGCTTGAATCGGGCTAACCATACTATTCCTCAAGATGATGAGTTGTCGAGAAGTTTCTTTTAGACTCGCCAAAATTTCTCTACCCTAACCGTATGAGGCGCTGGGTTAATTACAACCGCTAAGTCAGAATCAGTTGGGCCGTGTTGTCGATTGCAATACCGGTCGACCGGGTCACTCGCGAGTGATCGGATGAGGTCGAAGGGCACATCGCTTGGTAGGCCAATGTCGACGCGACAACGCCATCCATGGGAACGGTAATCAAATCGCCCGTGGACGGTGAGTGTGACGATCGATTGATATAGTAACTCATCGCATGGTAGGCTAATATCCTTCAACATTCTAATAGAATCGTATCAGCGAAAGGATCAAGTCGCTCGACGGTGAGTGTGACGCACCGATCTAACTATCCGAGGTACTCATTAACATGATAGTTTTGAGGACCCACCATCCTATTGACGAGGATTGAGGGGAATTTGTCGAGGTTTAGTGTTAACATGACCGGGTTAGGCTGACCGGCAACTCGGAGGACCCACCATCCTATTGACGAGGATTGGAGGGGAATTTGTCGAGGTGTAATATTAACGCGACAAGAGGTGGTCCCGCCATCCTATCGAGAGGATCGACGGAGGAAATTTGGGGGGAACTATCAGAGGTGATTGTTAACATGATAATTTTGGGGACCCGCCATCCCGTTGAGGAGGATTGGCAAGGAATTTGGAGGAAATTAGTTATCGAGGTGATCGTTAACATGATAACTCAAATGGGAGTTTGAGAGAAGACTACTGATAGTACTTCTTCAAGAATTTCCGCTGATGGGCATCATGATCTTATCGCCCATTTTGACGAGGCGATAGGCTCCATTTGAATAGATCGCTTATCACCAACCACCTTCCCACTTGGCCGGAACTTTCCTTTCTTCTTGGAGTTGAGGATCATTGGTCACCGGACGGCTAAGACTAACTCGCCTTTCCGAAAGACCGGTGTCCGACCTTTGCCGGTTTTGAACCGGGTGGAAACTCAATGTGTTGTTGAGCTTTAAGCCGTTCTCGCCTAACCTCTAGTTCTCAGACGCCGGGCGATGATTCTCTTCACTGCCATTCCGCCACACGAAGGATCGGATCTGAATTCCAGTGGTAGTACGGCCGAACCGCACACTAACGAAGTATGGTGTTGTACCGGGAGTACGGATCGAGTGCGATACCATAAGCTTTCCTCGAGCTTTTCATCCCGCGCTAAGCTATGGGATGTTAGCTTAGTTAGATCTTGATGATCGCCTTGTTGAAGGCTTCGCTAACCCGCTATCGATGGGTTATAAGTCGCGGGATGACAGTGCCCTCAGATTCAACTTGTCACGTAATCGGTGAACGCCAGACTAACGAATCCGCGTCCGCTATCGCGGATGATGCGCTCGGGGACGCTGCATCGGTATATGATATGGTGCCCGATGAACCTTATCACGCCGCTAGTCTTGACTTCTCGCAGAGGTACCGCCGCCCACTTGGAAAGTAGCCTGCTATCGCCAAGATAAAGCGATGCCCTTTACCGACGGGTGGCGCTTATTGGCCCGACAATATCCATGCCCCATGTCTCAATGGCCAATGGTGTCGCCGTCGATGCAATCCTCCGCGCCGCATGTAATTAGCGGATTTGCACGCCGCGGCCGCTTGGCATAGGCAACAGCTGCCGCTAATCATCTTGGGCCGCAATAGCCCATTCTTCGTAGGCGATCCTGCAGCTTGGGTCCCTGCCTGGTGGCGCCGCAGTACCATCATGGGCTTCCGTAGGGCCTCCCGTGCTTCCGCTTCTGCGCAGGCATCGGAAAGATGCCGTCAGACGACCTTCGATACAATGTTTTCGCCGCCGAATCAAGTAAAACTCGGCGCTGCTCTCGGAGAGAATCCTGCTCTTTAGCGCCCTCGGTAGCATACCGTAGCGACATAGTCAATGATCGGGAAGCGCCAGCCTTGGCTCCACCGGTTCAGGCCCTCGAGTCGTGTTCACTGAGCGGACTCGGCCTGAAGAGCCGCCGCTCGCAACGGTGACGGCCGCTTGTTCCTAGCGTTGGGCTAAGTTAGTCGCCAATGAAGCTAAAGCGCCATGTATGTTCTTGGAACGGCACATGCTCGATGCGAAGTCGTCAAACGATTTGGCTACTTCGAGGCCGCCGTGGCATGGAATTAGATCATCATTCCTAACTTCATACTCTCCGCCATCCGCCCGACGATGAGTCGAGAATCGCCATAAGCCTCGAGGCGCTTCACCCCTGTCTTTGCCGTTGAGTCCAATGAGCATCGTGATTGTACTCACCACGTTGTTGGAGCATGGCTCGTAGAGAGAAGGCCCGGGTAACACGGGTTTTATGGGGAGACCAAGACTACCCCCACTCCTACCACGATAGCCCCGCCGTCCCGACTCGAGACGCCGCCGGCGAGCCGCCAATTCCTTCTCGTGAAGTCATGTTGACCTCATGGGTTTCATCCGCATGTCTTCAATAATTCCGTTTGACTCGACGGTGGTCGGCCATGAGATCGCAGATGGCCCGCCTTTGACGGATTTGGCATGAAATGGATGTCGCATCGAGATAACAAGAGCCTACCTTGCTAGGCGCCATTTAGGGATCCGGATTGTGTCATGAAGACTGATAGGGTTCATCTTTGAGATGAAATGAATAGTCCGACCGACGCAGGTAGTGCCGATTTTCTCAATTGGCGAATACCGTGGCTAGGCACTCCTTTTCGACATGGGGTACCTTCGCTCGCTCCTTGCAAGGTCCTACTGTAGTACACGCCTTGCTCGCGGACCGGGCCGCTATTTTGTGCTAGAGGGCGGCCAAGGAGTGTTCCGCCGCCGACATACATGAGGAACGGCTTGCCCGAGATTGGGGACGCCAAGCGTGGGTTCGAAGATAACGCTTTGATTTCCTCAACGCCGGCCGGCAAGATTCATCCCATGTAAACGACACCCCTTCTTCATCAATTTGGAGAAGGGCCGCACTTGCCCGAGATTTGGCGATGAACCTTCTGATATACGCCAAGCCGCCCTGTAATCCCCTCAATTCTTTTGAGATTCTTAGGTGGTTGGAGTTCTTGGATGGCTCTGACTTTGTCTGGCTCGACATAAACCCCTTCGCCGCGGACGACTCTAAAACCAAGAAACTTACCACCGGACATCCCTAAGAATGACTTTGTGGGGTTCATTTTCAGCCAGGTTCAAGATGATGTTGAACACCGCTCGTGTCGCTAAGGTGGTCGCCTTATCATCACTCTTCACGACTAAGTCATCTACGTAGCATTCGATCGCTTTTCTCGATGGTCTTGAAGATCGCGGCTCATGGCGCTACCGATAAGTCACCGCTGCTTTTGAGACCGAATGGCATAACCGGTAACAAGATATCCCCATCGAAAGTTCGAACGGCATGTTTCTCATCTTCGTGGTGCATTTTGATTTGGTTGTACCCTAAAACCGCCCATGAATGACATCCTTTCAAACCGCACGTTGTCGATGATGACATCCGTGATGGGTAACGGAAACTCGCCTTAGGAAAGCTGCATTGAGGTCCCTATAGTCGACGCAGTTCGATTGTGCCATTTTTCTTTAGAACTGACGATGTTGGACACCCAACTGGTGCCGCTCTCCCCGATGAAGCCCCGCCTTTATGAGCCTTTTGACTTCCGCCACAATTGCTTCCATAACTGTGGCTAAACCGCCTTGCCGCCACGGTTTAGCCTCCTGATTGATGTCAAGGCGATGCATGGCGACTGATCAAGGCCGCATATCTTCGTAATTCCGTGCGAAGACATCGATGTATTCCTTGACAAGAGACATGAGCTCTTCCCTCTCTTGGGGAGGCAAGCTAGCCGATAAATATGGGTTTGGGTTGGCCTCCTCTCCCACGCCCACCCGGAGAATTTTATCCTGGGTGGGCTTCGCCGCCAAACCGCCCATCAGCTGACGTGGACGATCCCATGCCTCATCATGAAGCGGATTTGCTCGCCTACTTGGACCTCAACGGTATCAACCGTAGTCATGTTGGTCGTGAGGCTTGTAAATCCACCGACATCCAATCCTAAGCCAGGAGGTAGATGATTGATCTCCGAGCGAAGCTTCACCGATATTCGGCCCAAGTGGCGCTATTCTCAAGAGGAGGAGACATAACCTAGCCCTCTTCGCCCCGCCAGAGTAACCGCTTTCCCTTTGGCACGCAGACGGGTTGGACCGAGTCTTCCCGCCTTTGCCGAAGTTCAAGCCTTCTTCGACGAAGCCGTAACCCATGCCTTCCATCATGCCTTTGGGCCTGGTCGTAGTGTATGAACCGCGTCGTTCATCGCTCGAAGTCGCCCCACATCGTGGTGTGTGGTCATGTCAACCCTTCCAAAGATGATCTCTTGTTGATAATCTCCTCGAAAGGCAATGCACAAAGACAGCCCGTGAAGACTCGACCATCGGTTTGTCGCCGTATGTCGAACACACAGTGCAAATGTGGTCAATTATTGGTCAGCCCGCAACTGTGTTGTTGCATTCCCGACCGCTAGCTTCCGAACTAGACGAGGAGTAAGCAAATTCGTGAGTTTCATTAAGGGTGAGCTTGGCTCATCCGAACGGCGGATAACAAGGCCTCCGCACCGATTACAATGGGTTCAATGTCATTAAGGACAAGACCCTCGTTGTCTTCGGACTCACGTCGCCTCATTAGCTATCCCGTCTTCAATCTAAGACCTTACGCACCCAACTCCGAAGTCTTGGTAGAGCAGAGTCGGTGAAGTAATTCTCCACCTTTGAAGGGTCGTTATCTAAGAATATCGCCTTGACTGCCATCATCATCCACGCATTTTAGGCATTGGTGCAAAGTAGATGGACGACGCGTTGTTATGGATCCATGGTCGGCCTAACAAAGATGTTGTAGGATCTGTTCGCCAATGACGAGCGTGTCACTCCGCCTTCATATTGCCTAACCGGCATTTGAGGCGATCTTTCCAAGCTGCCGCTGGCCCCGCTGAAGCCAAAGATAGTGGTGGTCGTCGTAGACAACCGCTTCTGAGGTATCCCTAGGGACTTGATGAGCGTCAAGGGAATAATGCTCAAAGCCGATCCCGGGTCCACCTGGATTCTATCCACCTTGGAGGAGCCAACGCATTCCTCGTGGAAGGGGCCCGCCGTGAGACGGCTATTGATGAGCATGTCATCCGGGTGAAGGTGATACAGGGACTGCTGTTCAACACCTGGCAAAGATCACGGACAACTTTTCCCCGTCTCTTCCTCAGGGAAGGTAGAAAAGTGTGTGGTAAAAACTTCTGAGTTGGCCAGAGCCTCTCGCAGAGCCTCCCGGGTTGACCTTGACAAACGCAGGAGCTCGTATAATGTGATCCTTGCTGGGATGTTTGCTAAGGCGTGAGAGCACATTAAATCGGAAGAGCGGGTTGCTTGAGCTTGGTTTGTCAAGATTCTCCGCGGATGTTCCCGCTGGTTGTTTCATCGTGTCATCCGCACCGTGGATAATTCTTAGCGAAATCTTTTCCGCCTTGTGACGAGGCACGGCCGCCTCTTCCTGAGTCGTGAGGGTTGCTATCCCCTCGCTCGATTCCATCCGGAATTGCCGAGATGACATTGCAGGTTTGCCTCCGCTTGCCTCTTCAGGCCGGGCCGGAATCCACCGCTGCCTCGAGGAGGTCGGGTGAACCCATATGACCGCCCGACCGGAGGTCTCACGGGTACCAAGCCCTTTTCCCCGCTGACAGAGGGTCGGTGTTAATGATCCTCACCGCTTTGGGAATAGGTATGACACCGCCGCGGACTCCAGGGAGGCCTTCCAATCTCAAGGTGACCATGTTTGTGGTCACATTCTTTTGACTTTTTCCTTCTTCACACCCCCGCCAAAGAGAGCCCGAGTTTGTCTTTGAGGATGTAACACTTGGTCAAGGGTGGCCGGACGACCTGGAACGCGCAATAGTTAGGGTCATCTGCCTTGCCTACTTCTTCGTGTCTTATCCGAAGTTTGATCCTATTGCCCAGAGTGTGTCAAAGGTGGGCACCACCTTTCCTTGAAATGATTGCCTCTCGGGCCGCCCCACGGGCTTGGATTTCTCGATGTTGCGGCTCCTGGGGCCGGACTAGAGTCGACAACCATGATTTCCTTTTCCTTCGACAGAAACGTCTCCGGTGACAGTCGGTTCAGAGCCTTTTTGTATCGGGATCTTCCGCCTGTGCTTTGATCATGTTTTCCACTTGTTCACCTTGGCGCACTAACTCCTTCCAGTCCGGTTTCCACAAAGACCGAAGTCGGGATAAGATGCCAATCGCAGATTACGCACATTTCGGGATCGTGGTATATTACACTGCTCCCTATGAATGCCGATCGATTCCTAACCTTTTCACAAATTCACCGACCGCTCGCTTCCTTCGCTTCAAACATTGGTCGCCATTGAAACTTCAGTGTCGCTGTCGAAGAAGCGGGCCAAGAACAGCTTAAGTCACCCATGATTTGATAGAGCTGCAGCCGAGTTTATGAACCATTCAAAGGCTACCCTTTCGTGAGTGCCAATGAACAACCGCGTGAGGATGGGATCATTTCCAGTAAGAAATCCTGTCTGGGACAGGAAGTAGTAAATGTGTTGGGAGGGAGATCCTTTCCCGTCGAAATGGGTCAGCCCCATAGGCTTGAATTTTGCTGGATAAGGGACTGTATCCCACTCTGCTGGGTAAGGTCGGACTACCCCTCGCTTCATGCTTTTCTGGAGCTTCAAGGCGTCGAGCTGATTCTGAAACTCGTCGAGCCTTTTATCCTGAGGTATGCTGCCAGATTGGGAGGCTCTTCCTGAAGATCTGGAGGAGTAACCGGAGGGTGACTTATGCTCATCCTCCTCGTCTGTCGCGTGAAGAGTGAGGTCTCGCTCTTGATTCCTCCTCGGACTCTTTCCGGGCGATTTCGCTGGCTTTTTCTTTTGCATTAGTTGTCCCATTATCTCTTTCATAGAGTCGATGGCGTGCCATTGCCTCGAGATCACGCTGTCGCCTCAAACCTTTAGTCCACTCGCGGAGCTCTCCGGCCATGTGCACTTTATGCGCCTACCGTAAGCCGAGCTCGATGTTTGACGCCGCCTACTGAACAAACCTCTTCCTCATCGCCGCGATGGAGTTTAACCGCCAGTAGTCAAATGGGATGGTCGCACGGCTTGAGACGCTGCAGGCCGGTAGACGCTTCACGCCCGACGGGAGGCGCTCGTACCAAAGCAAACTCGAGTCCGCGAATCCGGTATCTAGCTTTATCCTTCCCCGCTGTTGACAGAGGCGATTTGTAGCTCGACCACTAGTGGCCTCGCTCCTTTCGACGACATGCCTTCGACGAAGAGGCCTTACTCCGATGCGGTTGAGAAAGCCTTTCCCATACCGATGGCTTCGGCCAGACACCGATGCAGTGAGAACCGCCGGATAAGCTTTTCATAGTGGCACCGAGGATTCGGGCCGAATCGCTTGTGAATCGGTGTCTCGAGGTCTCCCGAGGGTTGGAGATGGCAACCTCGCGATCGAAGGATTATCGCCGACTTGGGCGCGGTGAGTTCAAAGGAGCTCTCAAGCGAGAACGCTTTGGAGCCCCTGCGGGATGCAGCGGTCTTGATTTGCCAGCAGATATCGCTACCTCTGGAACTCATACTCCGGGCGAAGCCGACGCTACGCTGGCCGCCCACTTTGTCCGGCCGGGCGCTTGGTGAAAGCTTGATGATTGAAGTCGCCTGCTTGAGCCGGCTCGCTGCTTGAGGGACTTCGCTGGGAGGAAGTACATCAAGTCCCGCCAATTTTGGGGTTGCCGCTAGAGCGAGACTCGCACTGTGGGGCCCGCCTCGATGGGAGCCCCGTAATCGGGGCCCGTGTGTTCCGTGATTTTTCGGGTTTGAATAGTAATCCAAACCGCTCAAGGAGGTGGAAGCTTGCTTCGCCGCGGCAAGGGCTTGTCGCGCCGCCGCCGCCCTTCGAGAGGGGTAAGTTCAAGGCCGGTGAGGGTGTGATTCGGCCGAGGCAATCGCCCTCTTGCACGCAGGGTCAGTGGACTCACGTGGCAACCCAACAAGAGGTTGTTTGGCTTGCACTCCCCGCCATTGGTTCGCCTTGGCCGGTTTGGGGAGATAGAACCCCGCCGAAATTAGGGTAGAGCACTTGGCGCAGCCACGCCGCCGACGCTGGGTTGCGCGCGACAACCTCAAGCGACAACGCCGAGGTCTTCACCAAGAGGACGAAGACAAGTACTCTTCGCATCTAGCTTGGTCGAACTCAATCACCGTGGACTCAACTGTTCCTTCCAGATGTCGCCGAATTGCGCCACCACCATCTCCTCGCTGGAAGCGATTCCATCCACGGTCGCCATCTTCTCGCTTGGCGTAAAAAATCTCTCTGGATTTGTATTGTTCGTATCGCTTGTTACAAATCAAGAATTGGCTTTACAATGTAAGTAAGGGAAGGCCCTTCTTGTTTAACGTGGGTTCGCTTCTGGGTGACGCCCTCGATGCTTGAGTCGAAGTTTGCTTCCCTGGACGATCCGACGACGTCGCCGCTCGGGCCTCAATACGCAGAGGAAGCTCGGCTGGTTGAGTTCGGTTCTACCCGAGCTTGCTTAGATAGCTACGATGCAAGAGTTTGCAAAGAGCTCGAGAGCTCCAAATCAGAGTTCGATGGAGTCTACTTCAACAATCCAA
The DNA here is from genome assembly GCA_012295165.1 of Asparagus setaceus. Taxonomy (NCBI): domain Eukaryota; kingdom Viridiplantae; phylum Streptophyta; class Magnoliopsida; order Asparagales; family Asparagaceae; genus Asparagus; species Asparagus setaceus. The sequence continues at coordinate 68,209,702 of CM022703.1, read as the reverse complement.
GCCTTTGCTCGTAACCGAGTTGAGGGTGCAAGAGAGTGACTCTTCCGCTGCTCTTTCTTCTCGATGGTTTCTCACAACTGACATCTTCTCATGGGAGATGGTGGCTTATAAATAGGCAAGGAGAGGCATGGCCACCTCCCCGATTTGTGGGATATGACCACCACGCTATGAGTACCATACTCTTCTCTAATCAGGATGTGACCACCGATGAGGTAATGAGGACCATGCCTTATCATAACTCAAGATGCGAGTGGGTAGCAGGCACGAGTGCTCGAGCGAGCTTGCGGCGAGGTTGCCGAATGAGGTCCTGGCGGGCCTCTTGCGGGCGTGCTCGGTTAAGTGGCGGCGAAGTGTGCGGTTGAACTTGCATAGGCGAGTTCTCCTAATCGGTGGGCTTTGACAAGCGGCGGTCTTCCCCGGCTTCGTGGGATGTGACCACTAATAGGTGTGGGCGCCATGCCCTCTAGGCTGCCGGGATGTGGCTGCTATGGGGTGATGAGCCTTGTCTCATCATTACGTGGCGTGGAAAGTGGGTGGGCCCACTTCCCTAGCCGCCATTGGCGCCGTTCGATCGGCGGCGGCGAGCTTAAGAGTTTTCTAGCTGTTGAGCGAGCTTCTTGAACAAGCGGTGCCAACCGGTGGACCCCTCGGTGTGAGTTGGCTCGTTGTCTTTGGCGAACTCCTTGCGGCGTGTGCTTGGCGCCTCGAGCGAGTTGGCGATAGGCGGACGTTGGACTCACGTAGGCGAGCTCATGGCGTGGGGCGATCTCGTCAAACCCCAATGGGTGAGCCTCGTCAAACCCTGTTGTGGCGAGCCTCGAAATGAGAATGAGCCGCCGGCGAACCTCGTCAAACCATCGCGTGGGCGAGCCTCGTCAAACCATTTGTTGTGGCGAGTCTCGTCTTGGCGGCGGTACTTGAGCTCTGAGGCGAGCTCTTGCTTATCGACCACTGCTGGCGAGCTCGTTGACGGCGGCTTTTAGGCGGACTTCGCCCAATAAGCTATTGGGCTTGTGCAGGCGAGCTCCTCTCTTTGGCTGGCGGGGTTGGTAATTTTCCCCGCCTACAATATCCTACTGGTTTTACACCTTCAGGTGTTTGGACTATAGATCCAAAAACTTTTCGTTTAGCCAGTGAATCTAATTCAGATTGGATTGCATCTTTCCATTTTGACCAATCATTACTTCGCCGACATTCATCAACCGTTCTGGGTTCATGATCCTCGTCTTCTTCCATAATATCAAGTGCTACATTTTATGCAAATGCATTATCGATAATTACTTCTCTTCGGTTCCAACTCTTTCTCGTAATGACAAAATTTATTGAATTTTTATAGTTTCATTCTCTTTAGGAGTTAGCTCTTGAGAGCAACCTCTTGAGGAGGTTGAATTTTGTCATTTGTAATATTTTGATCATTTGATCCTCTTTTCTTCGAGGATTCTTATCTTTGGAACCAAGGGGTCTACCGAGTGCTTTAGACTTCGTTAGCACTTTTAATTTGTCCTTCGGGATATCAATTTTAACCGGAGCATTTTCTGTTAGAATAAACGATTTTGTAATTCTTCTGGAATCACTAAAAGCATCCGGTAATTGGTTTGCAATTTTCTGTAAATGTATAATCCTTTGAACTTCCAGTTCACAATCTTTTGTACGAGGATCAAGGAAGTCTAATGATATTTTCCAAGTAATTTCCTTTTTCGGTTGATCTTTACCTCCCCCTAATGTCGGGAAATATGATTCATCAAAATGACAATCTGCAAATCTTGCGATAAATAAATCACTGTTAATGGTTCAACATATTTAATTATAGAAGCGATTCATATCCGACATATATCCCCAATCTTCTTTGAGGGCCCATTTTAGTTTGTTGGTGATTAATAGGAACATAGACCGCACAACCAAAATTCTTAAATAAGAAATATTTGGCTCGTGGCCAAGAACTAATTGTAAGGGAGAATAAGTCACGGTAACTTGTGCCTAATTCTCACAAGTATTCTGCATGTAATATAGCATGTTCCCAAGCAGATAGAGGAAGTTTAGACCTCATTAACAATGGTCTTGCAATTAATTGAAGTTGTTTAATAAATGATTCGGCTAGACCATTTTGTGTATGAACATGAGCTCTGGGATGTTCAACACTTATTCCAATAAACATGCAATAATCATCAAAAGCATGTGATGAATATTCACCGGCATTATCTAGGCAATTTTTTAATGGAATAATCGGAAATTATGCTCGTAATTTAATTATCTGAGCAAGCAATCTCGCAAATGCCAAGTTGCGACTAGATAATAAACATACATGTGACCATCTTATTGATGCATCAATTAGCACCATAAAATATCTAAATGGTCCATATGGTGGATCTACAGGCCCACATATATCACCATGAATTCGTTCTAGAAATGCAGGGGATTCAGTTCCCACTTTAGTTGGTGATAGTCTAACAATTAACTTCCCTTGGGAGCAAGCAACACATGAGAATTTATTAGAATTTAGTATCTTTTGATTTTTCAATGAATGACCATATGAGTTTACAATTATTCGCCTCATCATTATAGAACCAGGATGTCCAAGACGATCATGCCAAACCATAAAATCATTAGACTTCTGGTCTACAAGGTGATGAATTTCAGCTGTACTTATTTTTGTATAATATAAACCTGAAGACAGAGAAGGCATCTTTTCTAATACGCATTTCTTCTTAGAAATGGTATTTGTAATCAATAAGTATTCACCATTTGTCTCATTCATCGCCTCGATATGATACCCATTTTGGCGGATATCTTTAAAACTTATCAAATTTCTTGAGACTTTATCGAGAGTAGTGCATTATTTATGACAATTTTAGTTCCTTTAGGGAATCACAGTGGCTCTTAGGGCCATCAATCAATTTAGCACTACCACTTATTGTGTTAACATTTGATTCTTCCATTTTAAATGAGAAAAATACTTCATGTTTTTAAATATAGTGTGCGTAGTAGCACTATCAATGAGACAAATATCATCATCACCATTATTTGATCCTAAATATTTGGCATCCATATCTTCTTGAGAAAGAAATGACAAAAAATTACAAATAAAAGTAAATATTAATAAAGTCCATAAATTACTGAAATTAAGTAAAGAAAATTACATAAAAGATCGAAAATAACAAAATTCAAAATATTGGGTATTTGTCATAGGATCATTTCAGCAACCGGGTTGCTCAAGGAAATCGGCAACATCGAGGTGTGTGATATCATCATAAACATTATTTTGATCAATGAAATTTGTCTCGGCATTTTTACCTTTCCCTTTTAATGATGCCTGATAGAGGTCAACAAGATGTTTTGCCGTACGACAGGTACGGGACCAATGACCTTCTATTCCACACCGGTAGCATATTTCTTCATAATGTTTCTTTTCTTCACTTTTCTTATCATTATTGTCCCACTTCTGGGAGTTGTCCCACTTCTGGAGGTTGTTTTGTCTTTTGCCACGGATATGATCATTGTGATTATAAGGCACATATCTACCACGACCTCGTCCACGACGATGGTTACGTCCTCGGCCTCCTCCACGGTCATGTCCACGCCCACGACCACGATTTTGAGATTGAGTTACATTTGCTTCAGGGAATGGAGTAGCACCAGTAGGTCGGGATTCATGATTTTTTAACAATAATTCATTATTTTGTTCAGCCAAAAGGAGGCATGAAATTAATTTGGAGTATTTCTTCAATCCTCTCTCTCGATATTGCTGTTGCAAGAGCATATTCGAGGCATGAAAGGTGGAGAATGTTTTTTCTAACATATAGTCATCGGTGACATTTTCTCCACACAATTGCAAATGAGAGGTAATTTTATATATTCTTGAGAATTATACTCAGCGATTGATTTCTTGTAGCCTTAAGTGAAGCCAATCATCTGCGGGCTTTTGGAAGCGACCAACTTCGGTGGTCAAACCTCTCCTTCAAATTATTCCACGAGTAAGTGGATCTTTCATGATTAGATATTCTATTTTTAATCCTTCATCCAAATGATGGCGAAGGAAAATCATAGCTTTGTACGGTCTTGATTTGATGTCTCATTTTCTTCCACAATAGTATTCTCAAGACCCATTCGGCAAGATGTATTTCAACATCTAACATCCATGATAAGTAGTTCTTTTCAAAAATATCAAGAGGCACAAATTCTTATTTAAGTAAGGTTAGTCATTGTGAAAATGATTTGAATTGGAAAGAAATTTTACCTCAAAGTTTACTCAAAATATGAACACGTGCTCCAACGATGAATCCAATGGACTTAAAATGGATTGCCTCAATGGTAGATCGTCGTGTGATAGCGTATTATGAAACTATAAAGTAGAATAGAGAAAATAGACAAGAAGCGAGAGAGAGTTTTATTAACTCAATTGCTAATTATTATTGAGATTGATTGAGATTACAAGTGAGGTAGGAATACCTCTATTTATAGGCAACCGATACATGAACCATATTAACTACTCATTAATGAACTTATTCATCCTAGAACATGTATTGAGTTGTTCTAAAAGAAGGTTAATGTACTAGGGAATATCAAGGAGTAATACATGTATTAATCTTCTTGAGAAACTAAATGGACATCCACATCATTGAATTGTTTCATACCAAATAGTATAATATTATATATTTGATAACATATGATCTTTTAATAATACTAGTATAATGCATGTGCTTTGCACATGAATGTACATGTTTTAAGTTTTGTTTTTATTGAATAGTAAAACTATGTGTTAATAAATAATATTTTGTAATAAGATTCCTTAAAAGAAATGTATGAATTAACTATTATTGTGTAGTTATTGTAATTAAATATTTTTCTTACAATGATGGCCCAATGTTAAAATAAGTCCCCAAATCTAAAATTATTCTTAAATAAAGCGCTAACTCTATAAGTTCTCTTAAATATATCCCTCCAACTTGAAAGTTATTAACTTAACTTTAAATTAGCTAAGTTGCATTAATCTTGCTAGCTTTTTCTTGATGTTCCTAGATAGTTACACTTGATATCTACAACATATTATAATAGTTACTTCTCATTATAATTATTTAATAGTGTAAATTACACTAAACCCATATGAACTTTAGTATATGAACTTTCAAAATTACACTAAACCCTAATGACTTTTCTATTTCAAAGAAGACCTCCAATAATTTTCGAATTTTGTAGATAGCCCTATAAATTAGAACCAAAATGGCATTAAAAGGCATTTTGAAAGTTATTGGGGTTTCTGTAATTTATCTAAAAGATATTAGAGGCTTTCTACAAAAGTTATTAGGGGTTTAGTGTGATTGGGAAAGTTCATAGGATCTATTTATAAAATCTTTGAAAGTTCATGGGGTTCTTGTAATTTACCTTATTTAATATTATAATTCTTAGTTTAAGTAAAACTATTAAAATAATTATAAAATGTCTATATACTAAAAATATTTATATAATTTAATTTTTTAATTATGCTATTAAATAATTTGGTACTATAAATATTTTATAAATTTTATTATACTATCATTAACAATTATTAGTACTATTGTTAACATTAAATAATTTTTTAGGAAGGTTAGTTTTCAATCATTACCAAGTATAGATTATTCAATATCATGTAATAATCTTTGAGAAAAATACTCTAAAAATAATATTAAACTATTTATTTAATAATACAATGCTAAATAAATAGTGTAATTTGTAATCTATGTGATATTATTAAAATAATTACACCAATTATGTGATTCAAAATTTATTCTATTTATTTTATTGCTCATTGAATTATAGTATAATTCTTAATAGTATTTAGTAACATATTATTCTATTTATACTATTATTTTAATTATTTTATTATAATTTATAAATAATAATTTAATTGTTTACACTAATAATCGTGTATACTTATTATATAAATTATTTTATTTTATTATTTTTAAACAATTAATAGTTATAATATTATTGATCATTATAATTATTTAGGAAGGTGAGGGGTGCATAATTAATAAGAGGTTATTGTAATTAAATGTTTCTTATAGTCATCGGTGACATTTTCTCCACACAATTGCAAATGAGAGGTAATTTTATATATTGCAGAATTATACTCACTGATTGATTTCTTGTAGCCTTAAGTGAAGCCAATCATACCGGGCTTTTGGAAGCACGACCAACTTCAGGTGGTCAAACCTCTCCTTCAAATTATTCCACAGAGTAAGTGGATCTTTCACAGTTAGATATTCTATTTTTAATCCTTCATCCAAATGATGGCGAAGGAAAATCATAGCTTTGGCACGGTCTTGATTTGATGTCTCATTTTCTTCCACAATAGTATTCTCAAGACCCATTGCAGCAAGATGTATTTCAACATCTAACATCCATGATAAGTAGTTCTTTTCAAAAATATCAAGAGGCACAAATTCTTATTTCGTAAGGTTAGTCATTGTGAAAATGATTTGAATTGGAAAGAGAAATTTTACCTCAAAGTTTACTCAAAATATGAACACGTGCCCAACGATGAATCCAATGGACTTAAAATGGATTGCCTCAATGGTAGATCGTCGTGCTGATAACGTATTATGAAACTATAAAGTAGAATAGAGAAAATAGACAAGAAGCAGAGAGAGTTTTATTAACTCAATTGCTAATTATTATTGAGATTGATTGAGATTACAAGTGAGGTAGGAATACCTCTATTTATAGGCAACCGATACATGAACCATATTAACTACTCATTAATGAACTTATTCATCCTAGAACATGTATTGAGTTGTTCTAAAAGAAGGTTAATGTACTAGGGAATATCAAGGAGTAATACATGTATTAATCTTCTTGAGAAACTAAATGGACATCCACATCATTGAATTGTTTCATACCAAATAGTATAATATTATATATTTGATAACATATGATCTTTTAATAATACTAGTATAATGCATGTGCTTTGCACATGAATGTACATGTTTTAAGTTTTGTTTTTTATTGAATAGTAAAACTATGTGTTAATAAATAATATTTTGTAATAAGATTCCTTAAAAGAAATGTATGAATTAACTATTATTGTGTAGTTATTGTAATTAAATATTTTTCTTACAATGATCGCCCAATGTTAAAATAAGTCCCCAAATCTAAAATTATTCTTAAATAAAACTGCTAACTCTATAAGTTCTCTTAAATATATCCCTCCAACTTGAAAGTTATTAACTTAACTTTAAATTAGCTAAGCTGCATTAATCTTGCTAGCTTTTTCTTGATGTTCCCTAGATAGTTACACTTGATATCTACAACATATTATAATAGTTACTTCTCATTATAATTATTTAATAGTGTAAATTACACTAAACCCATATGAACTTTCAGCATATGAACTTTCAAAATTACACTAAACCCTAATGACTTTTCTATTTCAAAGAAGACCTTCAATAATTTTTGAATTTTGTAGATAGCCCCTATAAATTAGAACCAAAATGGCATTAAAAGGCATTTTGAAAGTTATTGGGGTTTGCTGTAATTTATCTAAAAGATATTAGAGGCTTTCTACAAAAGTTATTAGGGGTTTAGTGTGATTGGGAAAGTTCATAGGATCTATTTACTGCAAAATGCTGAAAGTTCATGGGGTTTCTTGTAATTTACCTTATTTAATATTATAATTCTTAGTTTAAGTAAAACTATTAAAATAATTATAAAATGTCTATATACTAAAAAATATTTATATAATTTAATTTTTAATTATGCTATTAAAATAATTTGGTACTATAAATATTTTATAAATTTTATTATACTATCATTAACAATTATTAGTACTATTGTTAACATTAAATAATTTTTTAGGAAGGTTAGTTTTCAATCATTACCAAGTATAGATTATTCAATATCATGTAATAATCTTTGAGAAAATACTCTAAAAATAATATTAAACTATTTATTTAATAATACAATGCTAAATAAATAGTGTAATTTGTAATCTATGTGATATTATTAAAATAATTACACCAATTATGTGATTCAAAATTTATTCTATTTATTTTATTGCTCATTGAATTATAGTATAATTCTTAATAGTATTTAGTAACATATTATTCTATTTATACTATTATTTTAATTATTTTATTATAATTTATAAATAATAATTTAATTGTTTACACTAATAATCGTGTATACTTATTATATAAATTATTTTATTTTATTATTTTTAAACAATTAATAGTTATAATATTATTGATAATTATAATTATTTAGGAAGGTGAGGGGTGCATAATTAATAAGAGGTTATTGTAATTAAATGTTTCTTATAATGATCGCACAATGTTAAAATAAGTCCACAAATCTAAAATTATTCTTAAATAAAACTGCTAATTCTATAAGTTCTCTTAAATACTCCAACTTGAAAGTTATTAACTTAACTCTAAATTAGCTAAGCTGCATTAATCTTGCCAGCCTTTTTCCCGATGTTCCCTAGATAGTTACACTTGATACCTACAACATGTTATAATAGTTACTTCTCATTATAATTATTTATTAGTGTAAACTACACTAAACCCATATGAACTTTCAGCATATGAACTTTCAAAATTACACTAAACCCTAATGACTTTTCTGTTTCAAAGAAGACCTTCAATAATTTTTGAATTTTGCAGATAGCCCCTATAAATTAGAACCAAAATGGCATTAAAAGGCATTTTGAAAGTTATTGGGGTTTCTTGTAATTTATCTAAAAGATATTGGAGGCTTTCTACAAAAGTTATTAGGGGTTTAGTGTGATTTGTAAAGTTCATAGGATCTATTTATTGCAAAATGCTGAAAGTTCATGGGGTTTCTTGTAATTTACCTTATTTAATATTATAATTCTTAGTTCAAGTAATACTATTAAAATAATTATAAAATGTCTATATACTATAAAATATTTATCTAATTTAATTTTTAAATTATTCTATTAAATAATTTAGTGCTATAAATATTTTATAAATTTTATTATACTATCATTAACAATTATTAGTACTATTATTAACATTAAATAATTTTTAAGAAGGTTAGTTTTCAATCATTACCAAGTATAGATTATTCAATATCATGTAATAATCTTTGAGAAAATACTCTAAAAATAATATTAAACTATTTATTTAATAATACAATGCTAAATAAATAGTGTAATTTGTAATCTATGTGATATTATTAAAATAATTACACCAATTATGTGATTCAAAATTTATTCTATTTATTTTATTGCTCATTGAATTATAGTATAATTCTTAATACTATTTAGTAACATTATATTCTATTTATACTATTATTTTAATTATTTTATTATAATTTATAAATAATTATTATAATAATTTAATTGTTTACACTAATAATCGTGTATACTTATTATATAAATTATTTTATTTTATTATTTTTAAATAATTAATAGTTATAATATTATTGATAATTATAATTATTTAGGAAGGTGAGGGGTGCATAATTAATAAGAGGTTATATTTATTTAATGAAAGATTAATTAGAGATAATGGCATAGTTAGAATTTATCAAAATTTCAGAGGGCAAAAAGGAAATTATAAGTTTTAACACCCCAATCCTCTTTTATAGTAGTATAGATTATATAATTTAATTAAATATATTACTAATGGAAAATAACATGTATTGAATATAATATAATATATTGTATTATATTTAAATTTATAATAATGTAAAATAGATATTATAATATAAAATATTAATATTATAATATAAAATATATTAATATTATGATATAAATGCATTATAATATTTGAAAATAAAATAAATTGATATTATAATACATAATAATGTAAAATTTTGTATTATATTTAAAACTAATGATAATATAATAATGTAAAATAAATATTTTAATATTTTAATTTTAATGTATTCTATTATAATTAATATTAATAGAATGTTTAACACTAATGTTATAGGCCAAACTAGTGTTGACCAAAACACTCAAACAAAGAGATGTTTAAGGCTAGGAATTTTTAGGAATAGTTTTAACCCCACATAAATATCAATTGATATGTGATTTTACCTCTGCACCAATGGATTACTCTAATCTTCTTACATTTATAATTATATCACACAAACTGAAAAAATCATCATTTTTCATAAACTTTCAATTGATCATCATTTAAAATTAAGACAATTTTTCCTAATAATCTCATTTTGTAAAAATTAAATAATCAAACTTTCTAACTAATAGTTTGTTATTATAGATAAAAGCTACTGCAAAATTTACTCAAACCAAATTGATAATAAATATTTGTCATTTCATTTTATTCATGGCCTTTATAATCACTCCTATCAAGGTCCATGACACCTGTCTAATGGGCTATTAAAAAGCCCAAGAAACTTCCAGAATCCTTCCCAAAATGCCTCTCACAAAGCCCTAGTATCTTTGCCCTAATTGCCCCTCTTCTCCTCAAAACCTCCCCTTTCCTCAAGAAACACAGTAGCGAAGAAAGCTCTCGCTTCGCTCCTCCTCCAACGAAGTGGGCTCATTTTTCCCACTTTTTAAGAAAAATAAATTAAATTAAAACCCAAAATTGCATCTTGATTGCTGGCAATTTCTCCTACAATGAGGTCGCAAGGTGCAAAGCTCGCCCTTTTATTCACTCGAAGTTTCCGCAAATCGCCGCTTAGAACCGTTAGTTTTCCTTTATTCCCAAATTTGTTGATTTTTTTGAATTACAAGCTTAAAGTTTTGATCATTTTTTTCTCGATTGAATGTTTGCAGTTGGAGCAATCGTCACGATGGATTAGCACTTCGTCGTCTGGGGTTTTCTCGGGGTCGAGTTTTGAAAAAGGTTGGTTTTTTTTCTTGTATTTGAATCTCAAATTTTAGTTAACTTTTGATTGGTATTTTGATTGATGTGTTTAGTCATAAAACTTTACAGGAAAATGGAAGAATAGTGATCAAACTGGTGTCTTTTTATGAATGGATACCCAAAAAGATATTTTCATGGTAGGTTTAACTATTTTCAATAACAATTTTAAATTTTTTTTTCTCTTTTCAACTTTTTGGTGTTTATCTTTGAATCTCTTAGGAACGAGACCGGTGTCTGTGAGAGATTACTATGATGTATTAGGAGTCAGCAAAAATGCAACTTCGTCAGACATTAAGAAAGCTTATTATGCGGTAGGCTCCATTCTCATTATTGTATTCTAACTGGTTATTTAGTTTCGTAAATTATAATTTGCTGCCGAATGGGCTTATGATTATTCTGTTTCCCGTCGTTATAGTTTGCTTAAGTTTCAGTGTTACATATCCTAATTTTGTCTTATCACAGTTCACACAGTTAATTGTTGTCCGGACTGTTCGTTTTCATCTCAATTCACTTGTTGTACTTTGTTCTGTGATAAATAAAGATATCATATGTTTACATTTAAGTGGACATTATCCGTAATTGATTCATCTATCAAAGTTTATCATCTGACTAACTCCAAGAAGATCTTTTGTGCTTTTCCTCATTTAGGGGAAGAAATTGCTTATTGAGTTCATAAAAGTTGAGGGATTTTGTTCCGTATCACAGAAAGTTGGAAAAAGTAGTGGGCAAGAGAAACAATATCAAGTAGTGGGAGGTTAGAGCACATCAGAGAATATTGAGGAAATGATGCAAACTGGGGAAGCTAATAAGTTTGGAGGTTGTGGCTAGTGTAGGCACTTTTCTAATTCAGAACCTATGCCCAAGAGGATTAATGTACTTTCTAATGTATACCCAAGAGGATTAATGTACTTCCTAACATAGATCCTATACGCAAGGATGCATAATATCTTAAGTGTTTATATGTACTTTCTTAGATGGGTTATTTCGGCATTAGTCCTTCAAATATTTAATAATACCAAATTAGTCCTCAAATCATTGAAATTATTAGGTTCCTCAAAAATCTTCTAATTGCCTGCAATTTGGTCCCTCTGGTTAGTTGGTGTTAGATTCAAGGGGATTTATTCCGTTTTAATTAACTTTTTTGAGCAGTTTTCCAGTCATACGACTCATACCTCGTTGGCTTTAACCCGAACCCAACCTGTTTGTGTAAATTAGTATTCCCTTTCTAATGAGTTTAAAGCCAGACCCATTAATCAAAAAGCCCAAACCCAAATATCTCATCTTCTCTGATGGTCATAGTCCTTTAAACCCATATGACAATGGTCTTCTTCCCTCTAATCTCTATAAAGTCCCAAGGGAAGTTGCATGAATCCATCACAAAGAGGACCCACCCCATTATCTCTCTTAGTTCTAATCCATATCGAAGTATTTTATCCTCTCTTTTCTTCAATGAGATACGACCCCTTTCCTTTGATTTTTGCCCTAGTGCCCTTCAACAAGCCCTCAGACTCTGATTAATATGTGCAATTTTGAAGAAGAATGCAAAATGATGGAAACTTGAGGGAAAATTTGTAGGAATTAAAGTGTATTTTGGAGAGATTTTTTTTCCCTTCCTATCACGAGAAAAGAGAGCAGAGAGATTCTTTTTTGGGGGAAACCTTCCGCAAGGACAATATGGTAATTAGCCATGTTGGATGATAAGCAAACCCAACCCTGCTTAGCCAATTACGGAGTAATTCTAATAGAGCAACTGAATTGAAAACAATCTGAAGATTTGAGGGGCCTAATAGCAATTTTGATGGATTTAGGGACTAATTTGGATCACAGAAGATTTGAGGGACTAATATCGTAAAAACCCTTCTTAAATTTAAGAATTCCATCTTTTCAGATGTTGGCATGTGTTGAATGCCGTGAAGAGCAAAATGAAAAAAGTGGAGTAATGCAGCTGACTCCAAATATTTGGATGAAATGTGTTTTTGTTCTTGTTTTTACATAATACATATGATGATACTTCTTTTTATGTGATATTTAAGCTACAACCTTTGATTAGGGCGGTAAGTGTCCAATCAGGTGTGATGGGTAATATATCAACAAAATTTGTCTTGTTCATGATTTTGTTTCTTTTAGGCCTACACTGGATCTTTTGGTATGAATTTGATTTATATATGAAGGCACCCTCTGTTACCTTCTCTTCTAGACAAGTGCTCTTTTGGGTTTTTCTTAGAGGCTCTTACCTTCTGCTGCACCATAGCTGCCCTGCATATTATTTTTCCATATCCAGTAACTTGGCATCAACTGGCGGCTGAGGTTGATGTTAGGTTGGATAGTTGGAAAAATATTGGTCCATTATTTCATGGAATTGTCATGACCTTGTAAGTCATGCTCTATGCTGATCATATTTTAGATTGGAAAGATGCTGAGTTATATCATATATGATGCAGATAATGATAATGCACCATAGTCCATAGTACCTAACATCAAAGCTTGGAAGTGTGATCCTGATCAAGATGACCAATCTTGTTTTAGATTAGAAATTTCTATATGATATTGATAATGATGAGGCACTATACTAGTATCTAATATCAAATGCTTAGAGTAGTGGTTTTGGTCAAAAGTTTGACGACTAAATATTTTGTGAAAATCATTCATCTTTGCTCTTTGTGTGGAATTTGCATATTATTTTTGCTTAGGGGTTATTGGATTTTTATTGAAAGTAGGACTCTTTTAAGGATTTAACTTTAAGGTGTTATTGGTTTAGGACTAAGAATTGGATTTTAACTTTAATGTGTTATTGGTTTAGGATTCGGATTTAACTTTATGGTGTTATTGGTTTAGGATTATGATTAGGACTAGGATTTCAAAACTCAAATCCCGATCCTACTCTATACATTCTAGTGAGTAAATTTCAAGAAAAAGTCCAAGTTAAAATTGGAGGATTGTGATCTCCTCCTAGGATTTTCTCTCTCCCTTCCTTTAATAAGTGCACATTTTAAAAACACTACTAACTAATATTTACAAAACATTTATTGTTAATATTAAATATTAATATTTAATATTATATAGTTACTCAATAAAATAATAAATCTATTCAATTTTAAATATTTTTAAGTAAATCTTTTAAATATATAAAGTACATTTACTCATGGCTTTTACATATACAGTTCTTAAGTTCTTTTTATTCTTTATGTAACTGGCAATTTCCAGCTGGCAAAGAAGCTACATCCTGACACAAATAAAGATGATGCTGAAGCAGAAAGAAAATTCCAAGAAGTTTCACGTGCGTACGAGGTAGTTTATCAAAATTATGTGTTATTTCTCTCATGTTATTCATTTTATCACTTTACCTTTTACCATATTGTTATTTTATTGTAAAAAATTGTTTAAATGTGTTCTCTTTCTTTTCAGGTTTTGAAGGATGAGGAAAAGCGATCACTTTATGACCAGGTGATTCTGGCTATAATTTAATAGAACTTTATTTGATATGGATGTAGAGAAGGTAGATTATAACTCTCCAAATGCTGATTATGATAATGTAGAAGTTATCTAGATAGATTCTAAATTTTTGTTCAGTCATCACAAATGATTATCTTGTCCAGAGAACTGTGGAGTGGAACTTCTACTACACGAGAGAACTTATCTTTTTTGCTCTCTTCAGCTTGAAATGCTGCTTTATATGCATTATCTTCTAAATTTTTTTTTCAACATAACCTTGTATATTGGAATTAAAACAGAAGGGGCATTAGCTCGTATGCACTCCCAAAATATTGCTCTTACATATTTGTGAGGTTTCATGTAGAAAATTTGTATCATTAGGATTTAGTATTAAATATTTACGTGCGAAGCAGGGGGACCAAAAGTTGTATGTTCTCTGATGAGTTCCTTTTTGTTATTAATGGCATCTTGCAGGTTGGTCCTGATGCATTCGAACAAGCTGCTTCAGGAGGTGCCCCTGGTGGGGGGTCATATGGTGGTGGTGGATTCAATCCATTTGAGGATTTATTTAGTGGATTTGCTGGTGGAGGGAGTGACGTATGTAAAAATCTCCTGAATGTTTTAAATTTTATAGAACATAATTTTATCGTTTTTTATGGAATATTCTTGACATGCCTGTTTAGGTGATGCTAGTCATATTGTTCATATGCTTGTCTTGAGCAGATAGTGATTTATTACAGTGCAAGAAAAGAAAAATAAAACTGTATAGACATTATACAAAGTTCTAACTGTTCTTTATTCTGCATCCTTGTAGATTTTTCATGGTTTCTTTTATTCTCTTGTCCACAGATTCCAAAGCAAATATGTAATAGAGTTTATTTTGGTCCCGTCCAAAGTGACCTGCAGTTACGATGCTGTATTCTCACATTTCATATAGATGGTTAACCATCATATATGACAACCTCATCCTACATTTACAACATGTTTTTGTTATTCGGTAACACCATGAAGCTTAATTTCGTCTAATGCTAATTGTATTATCTTAGTTATAGGTTGAGCCTCTCATATATCTGGTTGTCAACTAAGTATATGGCCTTGGTAGTCTAGGATGCAATCCCAACTTTTATTAACCATAACTGTTAAGTTTTAACTGAAGGCCTTGTGGACCTATCCTCAATCATTATTGGTTGACCTCAGGTCTTTAGCAGTTTATTTACATATTGTCAGATGAAGAACTTAATCGATAAGCTGTGGCATGATCTACATTTTTTTGTCTATCTCATGTTTTCAGTTGAATAACTTAAATGTGGTTTTTTTATTTGGATTATTCAAATTTCTTTTCTTATCTGTAGTCTGCTCCAACTTTATAAATTAAATACTGATTTTGTTGTTTGGTGGGGAACAGTTCTTTAAAAACATGTTTCACAGGGATTTTGGCGGACAAGATATCAAGGTTCTCTTTCACCTTTTTGATTGACTATTGCTAGCTCAGATGCTCTAATTTGATTTCTTTTCTTTTTGGTTTTCTGATCTACTCAAGTTATCTGTGATATCTTCCTTGCCAGGTGCCACTAGAAATATCGTTCATGGAAGCAGTCCAAGGGTGCACCAAAACCTTGAAATTTGAGGCTGCTGTACCTTGCGAGGCTTGTGGTATGCTATCTGTTCTGTGTAAAGAAAACCTTTGCTGAATGCAAACGTCTAAAGCCAATATTTTCATCAGGCTTTATTGACTCGTTCATATACTTAAAATATGTTATTTGTAGGTGGAAGTGGAGCACCTCCTGGAACTAAACCTGAAACTTGTAGAGGTTGTAGAGGCTCAGGAATGGTGAGACACTTTTGGTTCTCGAATGTTTAGATACAATGAGCTCAGTGGCAATTTATGCATGGCTGCTGAACTTTTTTATGTACAGACTTTCATGCAACAAGGCCCCTTTAGGGTGCAGAGGACCTGTTCAGTTTGTGGTGGTGATGGAAAAATTATCAAGGTATAGATTTTTTGTGTAATTTTTATGTGATTTGCTGCTGATAGTCTGTCTAGTAAGTGATTCAGGAATACAAATTATTATTATTTTTTCCATTTTTAGAAATATCACAAAGGTTTAAGTAATGGATAAATTCTTTATAATATATGAAAAGCTTTCTACTGTTAATTGTTGAAGAAAAATTGAACAATCAAGGATGCTTGTGCCATTTCTTGTTGCAAAGAATTTGATGAGGGTACTTCAGAATTGTGCTTACCTGAGCCTATAATTTTCCTTCAAGTGCGTTGGATTATCTAGTATCCAAGTATTATCCGTTTTTATATCCTTGGCTTTCTTACTGCAATATGTATGACTGTGTTAATGTGGCTCTACGTTGTATATTGTTGGCAGAACCTTTGCAAGTCATGTGGTGGACAGAAAGTTGTGCGAGGAACCAAATCAGTAAGGCTCGATGTGATGCCCGGTATGCCTATAGCATGCAGATTGTTGTATCTTAATGTTGCTTTATATTATTTTTGTTGTGCATAATCATACATACTCCACCTTAACGTGTTTCGTAATATATTTAGTTTTATGCATTGACCTGCTTCTTGAGTCAGTTCATTGTTTTCTAAAGTCACTGTTCTGGTATTTACATTGCTTTCGCAGCTCATATGACTCAGTTTCTCAATTTCTTCAATACTTTATTCATCTCCACCACCCTTTCCTCCTTTGTCCTTCACATGTTAGTATATTAGTTATCCGGAGTACAAGATTCAACATGTTCTTCCTCTTTTCTTTTCTTTTTATTTTATTTTATTTAAACTCTCCTCATTTGCTAATTATGCAAGTCGTCCAATATGCAGGGGTTGATAATGATGACACTATTAAAATTCATAGGAGTGGTGGGGCAGATCCTGAAGGTGGTCAACCTGGTGACCTTTATGTTACTATAAAGGTTGTATGCCTTATTTAACTCCGCAATCATATAATTCATCTGGAAGCAAGCCACTAAAGCCGCTTTTTCTTTTTCCAGGTTCGAGAAGATCCAGTTTTCAGGAGAGAGAGGTCTGATATTCATGTTGATGCTGTCCTGAATGTTTCTCAGGTAAAACTATAACCTAGTATGCAAAGAGCTGCTGAAATTTATTGTGCAAGTATGTGCATGTCTATGGCTTTGTGAGCAAGACATCGTCTTTTTGTGTAGGCAATCCTGGGAGGAACCATACAAGTCCCAACTCTTACAGGGGATGTCGTCCTCAAGGTCTGATTTGATTCTCCATTTCATTTTAATGCCTCCCTATTTGTAATTTATATCTACTGCTATAATAACACATGGCGAGTCTCTTTACACATGGTTTCTTGCAAAAAAACACAATCTTTTGAGTAGTTTCTGAAAAATGTTTCTACCTGTTTACAGGTTAGGCCAGGTACTCAACCAGGTCAGAAAGTTGTCCTCAAGGGAAAAGGTTAGAAAATCCGACGCAGTTGGACTTCTTATTTCAAGAAAAAAAAAATTCTAGATATTTCGATGAATATCATTTTGTAACTCAGATATGCTCCTTTCCGCATGAGTTTGTGTATGAGTAAAGTTTTCCTGCTATGGTCGTGATTTCTTGCAGGAATAAGGACGAGGAGCTCTGCAGTGTATGGCGACCAATTTGTTCATTTTAATGTTTCTGTCCCTAAGTAAGTTTCTCTATCGCTCCCAGAATTATTGAGTATTGAGCATAAGCAATATGGGAGTTGATTTTTAAATTGGTACTGTTTGTGCAGTAATTTGACACAGAGGCAGCGAGCGCTGATTGAGGAGTTTGCAAAAGAAGAGCAGGGGGAATATGATAAGGGAGCAAAAGCAGCAGGAGCTTCAGGATAATAGATAATTTCACACTTGGGTAATAATGTAGTAAACCAATTGGTGTAGCAAAAGCTATAGGAGAAAATGCAAGGTTCTTCCTGGCTAAATTTTTGTAAGGGTTACGTTTATTGTTACTCACATTATGATGAGATATATGAAGCCTTAGTTACAATTGCAATATTGTTGCCTTGGCTATTTATTGACAACATTTCTACATTGATGTTGGGATTTGTACATATGCTGACAATAATGAATGGGTTACCATTCTGGACATTGTTTGTGATTTTTAACCTGCAATCAATTATTGTTTTGTTTAATTATTTTGTGTGGTATTATTTTCTGTGAATCGATCTGTTTTCGATTTATGAGGTTCTGGGTATTACAAACTAATCAATCTCAAGCAATGACATGGATTTTATTTGTCAAGGAAAAACTGCGACTTCGGCTTACTTTCTTGTATGAGGGCATATTATTTTAAGAAGCCAATGTTCACGAAATTTTTATGCTTCTATGTTGGTTCTTATTGAGTAAAAAAATTATTTTTAACCAGTTGCAGAAGGTGGATAAGTAAAACAGGTGCCGTTTGGCAATGGGTTAAGTGAGGGGTTAAGGAGACTTAACCCCTTATTAATCCGCCAAACGCAAAAAATATATAGAAGAGTTAAAATGAGTTAATCCTCCATAATTTGCCAAATGTAAAAAATGCATAAGGGTTAAGCTAACCCTCTAGAGGAAATAAAATGAGTTAATCCCTTAAAATGAGGGGTTTACTAATTCTTCAATTTAGAAGAATTAAGAATTAACCTCTCTATTTATATAGAAAATAGTCAAAATCCTCGTTATTCCCAAACACTAAAACTGATCACAAGGGTTAAAATAAAACTTATTTAACGGGTTAATAATTTAGTCTTTCGAGTTATCGAATGGGCTAACTACGTTAATCCTTTTTCTTAATCCATCTTCCTTAACATTTTGCCAAACGGGGCTAAAAGCTATAGTCGGGGTTATTGGTTGGGACAAATTGGGGCTAAGTGGGAAAATTGTTCTAATGGGATAATTTTATCCCTTTGGGATATTTTGAGTGGGATAAAGTGGGATAAGTTGGGATAATGGGATTATTTAAAGCTTTGATTTGACAATTCATGGGATAATTGATGATGTGGCACATTATTAAAATATAATATTTATTTATCAATTAAGTCTAAATTAATTTATCCAATTGATTTAGTATATTATTTAATATATTATTATAATATAATATATTACTTTACTTTATACTAAAATATAATGTCATATTATAATTACTAATTAATTATAACTATGTTTAATGTTATTAATTAATATATTACATTATATTATAATAATATGATATATTATATAATAATTGATATAATATACGAACAATATATTTAATATAATATTTTAATAATATAATATATTATATTATAATAATATAATATAATATATTATATTATAATATATTATTATTATTATAATATAATATAATATAATATAATTAATATTATTAATTAATTATTATATTATATTTAATATAATATTATATTTTATGATAATTACTATAATTTATTTATCCAATAGATATAATATTATACAATGCATTATTTCACTTTATACTAAAATATAATATAATTAATATTATTAATTAATTATTATATTATATTATAATAGTATGTCATAATATATAATAATTGATAGAATATATGAAATATGTAATATAATATTTTAATAATATAATATTTAATTTAATATATCATAATATTTTCTTTTATTTAGTATAATACTATTTTAAATACTATATTATATTATATTTAATATAATATTATATAATAATTACTATAATATATACAGAATATCTAAAACGTATTATATTATAGTACAATAATATATTTTATTATATCAATATAATATATAAATATAATATAGTATAATCATATGACATGATTTATATTATATTATATAATTAAATAATATACTAACATATTCAATAATTTTAATATTATGCTATATTATATTATAATATATTATTATATTGGGTTAATATAATACAATATAATATTATATTAACTATAGTAAAATATTAACTACAACTAATATAATATATTATATTATAATATATATTATTACATTATTATATAATATTATAATAATATAATATAACATTATAATAAATATAGTGTACTATTTTATCATGGTATAATATACTATGTGATATTGCATAATAATATATAATAATATAATAGAATAAATTATACATAAAATTAAATTATAATAATAATTTATTCTATTACATGATAATATAATATAATATAATGTATTGAATATATTATTATTTTATGTTTTATATATCATGGTATATATTTATAATATAATTAGCATGTATTAACTAAGTAATATAAAAATGTTTCAAAATTATCCCAATTGCCTTCAAAGTGGAACATAATTGTTCCAATATGGAGGATGGGGTAAATTTTACTATTAGGGCAAAAATTTAGATATGAGTGGGATAATTTTATCCCAAGTAGTAAAATTATCCCACTAATGTTCCAACAAACCAATAACACCAAAAGTTATTATCCTTGTTTCATTATCCCAATGAATAACACCATAAAGTAGAATCCCAAAATTATCACATTATCCCTCAAATGTCCCAATGAATAACCCCTTAGGTGCATAAAGGTTGGTTAGTAAAATTTGGCCAATCGTGGATACGTAAAACATAAAACATTTCTTACATTTGATACGGTGAGACCTTAGAATGGGGAATAGTATTACATTAAGCGATCTCTTCTACTTTATTTTATTTTGATCATGTTTTCTTATAAAGGAATCACAACAATACATTGTTCTGTTATTTTCATTCCCACCCCAAAACTTTGGAGTGTTTCCAACAAAGCCCCGTGAACTTGATTTCCCGCCTAAGTCTCGTAAACGTTGGGGTGTCTCACAAAACACATCTTTTGGGGGCTTTTGATATCTACACATCTAAAGGTCTCATCACGGCATGGACAATAATTAATTGGGGGATTTCCATGGCAGTGGGTTTGAAGGATTCCAATAAAATTAATATCGTGTAAATTAATGAATCAATACCAAATCAGATCCAATAATAAAGGAAACTAAAGTTTATTTAATTGATTAACCATCATTACAAGACAAAATGATACAAGAAAAATAGTTAATGCTTAGCCACCTGATAATCCTACCATACATCTCTACACCCTGCAACACAGGAGGGGAATAAAACTCCGATCATGTAATTACAATATACACTGTACTACATCTTTAACTCCATCTATAAGTGCTTGAATCAGAATCAGCGTGCTCAAATATCTGAATATCATCATCAATTTCTTCGATAAAACATTAGAAATGATTTCTTTTATTAGAGATGATGTGTCAATTTGCCATTGTATATTATCGTGATGACATCTGATGGAGTAAGAGGTCATGGTTTCTTCTGTTGGTTAGCATGTTAAAAAGGAGGGAAAGAATTATGAATCCAGTGTTTTCATTCATCTGAAGGATTAACGTCAAGTCCTGAAGCTACTGCAGATGCGAGCTCAAGATGTGAAATACTTAACAGAACCAATAATCTGTTCGGGAGCTCTTCAGGGTGTGTCCCTACAAACACAGCAATGATTTCAACATTTTAATACCAACTTACCCTGAAGAGCTATCAAGATCGATGAAAGTGATGAAAGTGAAAGTGTATGCAAACATCATGCCGTGGTGCTATCAAGATTTTATAGCGCTAGCACGAAGCAAAAACTCTATAAAACTTTTTGCCAACTTGAAGCCTCAAAGATGCATAATCTTAAACATAGGCAGATTCTCAACCAGGAAAATTTATGTGTAGTCGAACTGAGCAAATCATAAAAAAATACCTGTACCAGAAAAGCCATGTCAACAACCAGCGTAGTGACTACACCCAAGACAAGTCCTAAAACTCCTTTTGCCACTGTGGAAGAACCGATATCAACATCTATCTGCATGAAATTAAGTTACCTTCCTTAAACTTTTGCAAACATTAAGAAGATGGGGCTAATTGTACATAGATCCCATGTAGTATTGTTGTTTTGAAACTTATTACCCCTGTGGTTCAATTGTTGCGGATAGAGCCCTTGGGTTAAATTTTTTTGATTATTTTACCCTGGGTGAAATTTTGGCAGATATTGCCCCGGGGTAAATTAGTGAGTTCTCAGACAATATTTAATCCAGGGCTATCTGCAACAAAGGAACAATTGGGGTCATAAGTACAAAACAGCTATACTACAGGGGTCCGTGAAATTAACCCTTTAATTCATGTATGGTTTCTTGTATGAGATTTCTTTGTGTAGGATGATGCTACTATATTTCTTACTTCCAAGTACTTCGGTTCACGAAGGAAGGTGCAATCTACGGCTTTGGCCAGCAGACAGGCACTGCTTCCTACACTTTGGCGCACGATCCAGGAGCCCTACACAATTAGATTAAAGTCAGGAGAGTGACATGGTGCAGTACAAACTCCAGCCAGATTGGACAAATAATTCACAGGGAGACAAAGACCTTAGGAACTGCTGGAATGAGCTTGAACCTACTACTTCGAAACTCATCATCACCATCAAAGAAACGTTGCAGCAGTGATCCAGGTTTCAATGTTTTTGTCACAAAGTAAAACACCAAACTGTAAAAGGTTGATCCTGGAACCTGCAAGAATAAGTATTTAGTGTGCGATATATAAAAGGAAATAATGCATATAAGGTGGCGGCTAATTTTGCTAAATGAGCTACCAAGAGATAGCCATGTAGTGAGGCCCACCTTGCTAGTCACATCAAAAGGTGTGGACCTCACCACTCATATTTTGGTAGCTTATTTAGCAAAATGAGCCGCCACCTCATACCCATCATTCCCTATATAAAAACAACTATGAAAATGGAAAATGTAGTATGGGATAGTAGGCTTGCAAGAAAGATTCAGTAACTTGCATCACTAAGAATTTGCAAGCAAGGTCCCAGAGAAAACATATTGTTGGTGTTTTTACATTTTTACTCATTACTTGCAGAATATCCCTAGCAGTAGTGTGGGTCTTGATGCTTTATCTTGTATCTGGTTTTGAATTGTTACTATTAAATATAAATATTGACAGACATTTTATATTAACTTAATCAGATTGGGTTTAACCTGAAACGAAGGCTATACATTGACATGCCAATTTGCACTTTCATTTCGTTGAAAACAAAAATAACTGAATGAACTATCGAATGAACTCTGGAACAAAACACCATAGATGCTTCCCCATTTGGTGGTTAAGCTTTTAAAACATTGGCTTCATATTTCCTAAAAGCTCTATGAATGAATGGATTAAATCAACGAAAAGTTATGTTAGTTTTATGTTTTCTCACCAATTTGAAGAAAACTGTGAGGTATGAGCTTATCAGATACCTTTGATTCGAACAATAAAAGTTTCTCCGAAAAGAAATCTGATTCGAACGATAAAAGTTTCTCCGAAAAGAAATGCTATGTTTACCAATGTGCAGAGAAATATTTCATAGTGAATACATAAGATAGTGAAGACTTGTTTGACTAAAGGAAAAGCTGATGAACAAATGTCAACTAATGAGGAGAAATAAACCTGCATACTTACTTGAAGATTTATAATCAAAGAAGACAGCCCTTTCTCAGAAGCAACCTGCATCAGTGAATAAGACCATATTTTAGAGTTAGAGTTTGTTCAACAACATAGATAAAATAGCCTCACAACAGGGAAATAAGTCTAAAACAAAATACATGAATTTAGAAGTAAGATTTTGGTGTGTAATTAATAGTTCAATTGAAAATCTCCTACAATATAGGTACACACTAATGGTTTTCTTGTTTCTAGTACCAAGGGAGAAATTAATCAATTAGTTATGTACTAGAAGAGGAATTGTATTCTTTTACATCTTTCTTATGAATAAAGGTGTATAGCTCATGATCCATCATTTGGTTCCTCTGCATAGTTCTCCTGTCAACGTGTCTTGTGTGAGATGTCAGTTATGTGCATCATAAATTGGTGTGGTTTAGTTAAATCAAGAGATCAACCTTGTAGGCATTAAGGATGTTCGACCTTTCAAAGTGATATGCTCATTCTTAGAGAAACTACATACTCGTCAGTGAGAGTTGCACATTTTTGAACATTTTATAGTTGTCAGATATTGGTCTTATTCAATATTATTCTACCTATATGTATACAAGTATCCATCATACATCACAAGAGATTAAATTTATCACGTCTAGTGCGTATGTCCACTGTTTCCCAAATCCTAAACCTCCACATGTTGGTTACGGAAATTTTAGATATGCCTGTTTATTGAGGTAAACAGTGACACAGAAGTCCTCCATGTTTAAATAAGAATTTAAGCAAATATTGTCCCCAAAGTAGTTAAATATCCCTCGTTTGGTGGCATTTGTGAGATCTCTGTAAAATATGAACAAAGGCAAAGTTTTATTTAGAAAGTTGTATCAAATGATATTGAAGTCATGT
This sequence comes from Asparagus setaceus, assembly GCA_012295165.1. Taxonomy (NCBI): domain Eukaryota; kingdom Viridiplantae; phylum Streptophyta; class Magnoliopsida; order Asparagales; family Asparagaceae; genus Asparagus; species Asparagus setaceus. Next base: position 68,185,087 of record CM022703.1, on the reverse strand, counting down.
GTGTAGAACCTACCAGAATAAACAGCAGAACAAAACCATCAATGAATTATTTATTGCTAGAACATCAACTAGAAAGGGTGTAAATGTAACCCAAATATCATTCAGTATTTGAAGAAATACAAAGCTTATACAAGTAAACGCACCCTATTCTTTCTCATAGTCACATAAAAAGACAAATAACATAAGCTTATCAAATTACTGATATAACTTACTTGAGCAGCACAGCCATGTCGTCTGCCAACATGATCTATTCGCTTTGTGTCCTTCAACCAGTCAACTGCGACAAGCTTCATAAGAGGTTTCCAGCAGGAACCTGTTACACAAAATTGGATCATAAACAAAAAACTAGAAGGTATAGAACTTGCATTGAACGAGTTTGAAAAGGATGGAAACACAGGATTCGTTCCAGAAAGCACCACTGACCTTACTTTTGTCAGACATAAAATTCTTACTACGGACTTTAAAGTTGTCTCCATCAGATATTTTCCAACAGTCACGACCATTATCCCCATCATCCCATCGTAAGTTACCCGAAATACAAGATAGATCAATTTGATCTGACAGCTCTTGATCAGAAGCTGTAGTTTCAAAAATAATACAACAAATTAAAATTAGATGCTACAGTATAGTTAATCATATTTCATCCCTGAAGCGGGAAAGTGAAGAGACCTGTCTGTTTAATATCTGTTTCGGGCTTGACTGGGTATTCCTGTAAATTGGAACATTTTCAAAACTTAGAATAATGTAAATGAGGGATATGTCAACAAATATAGCAGTCTATACACCTCTAATTCATTCTGAAATTGATCTTCATCCTCATCAGATTCCTCATCCAGCATAACTGAATGTTTGCTGGAAGAACGAATCTGATCTAATGATGGAGTAGGGGGCATATCTGATTCTTCGGCCATTTGGTCTTTCTCGAGGGAAAGGGAATCTGAGGTCATGTTCGACATGACAGGAATTCTTGTAATTCTGTGAGTTTCATCTGTTTGGGAAAACCAGTCACGCAGCCCTGTTAAAGACAGAATTTTGACAAAGTTTACATACTTAATAAGCTAAAATGGAAGTTAATTAGAAGTTATATATTATCCAAAAAAATTAGTGTACCAAGAAACATTATTACATTAGTAATAGGGAGCATTACCAGCTACATTGTTCAACATCCGAATTAAAGAATATTGCTGAAATGATGGGAAAAAAAAAGATATCCATCCCTTCATATCAATCTGCATAAGGTGTTGTACTTGAGTTCGAGGTCTCCCATTTCGAGATCTGAGAGGAGATATTTTGAACCCACCACCTGAATGACATCAACCTTCATTAGAGAACTGCAAAAACTTTGAAAATTAAATTATAAGATCTTTAATTTAGTCCGAGCAAATAGATAGATGTACTTTCTATGTGAGCTCTGACAAATCCTGGCTGTGGACCACAGTCTGTATGCTCCCTAGACCGAAATAATATAACTGCACAATGGAACATGTCCAAGCACAAGCATTACATAAAGTGACAGAACAGTGGAGGGTATCAATGGAAAGCTCACCGTAGCTTCCATCATCATTATACCGCCAGTAACGCACATAACAAAGATCTCGCGGCCATGCAAACCTGCAATAAGCAAATAGTCAGATATTTTGCATGCTTTAAATTGAAAGGGGGAAAAAAGAAGAATACCCCGGAATATATTGAGCATGATGATAACATCTGAAGAAACATGTAATGGAACATACAAATATGGGAAATAGTTAAATAAATCAATCCTCCATATAAGCAGAAATTTCATGACAGTATTATATATTAAAACCATGTTTGTGTCCATATATACAGATAGAGATATCGCTTAGTAAAAGCATATCCTGATTTCTCAATCTACATGAACAAGTGTAAATCTTCAAATTGCGTTATGCTAGGTTATAAATTCAAAATATACTATTTTCTCAACCAACCTGTCGATGCCATTTTAGGTTCTATCCTAAGCTCCTATCTTTCCCATAGTCCCCTTCCCAAGCAACATTAGTAATAGGGAGCACTTGTAGAGGATCGGCATAAGATTGTCAACTGACCGTAATATCTTGGTCAATTCTTTCCTGGAATTCCTCTGAGATAATTTCTTATAGAAGATAAACATGATGTAATCAATTTTATCAGAGAACTAGAGCTGAAGGAATGTACAGGGTTGTTCTTGAGCTTGTAGACCCAGGACAGGAAAACAAAAACTTCTTTTTCCAGAGGAAGTAAGGCCTAGTTACACTTTGTAGCTAACCACGTCAGTAATCCCATTATTATTTTTATGTGATTAATGGAAATGGTAGAAAATTTTCTTCTAGGATATCTAATGAGAGAATTTTTCCTATGTATATGGCCTCCTTACATGTAGTTGTACTGTCTATTATTTGCTTAACGTTTGATTTGCTCTAGTTTGTCACCAATCCAGGATTCCTAAAACCGTATTCTTATATCATGAAATTGAACTGTTGTGCATCAGGATAGGAAGCAGAAATTACTTTGGCAACCAGTCCAGATGTAACCTATGATAGAGAACAGCTGTATGTCCATCAACCTCCTCGACTAAGCTACCATACTGAAAGCAGCAATCCCACCTACAAAGAACATATAAAGCAGATTTAGGAAATTAGTTTGCAAAAAAAACGGAGAGTAAAGATAAACTTACTCAAATCGAGTGCTGCAATCCATGCTTATTATGAGTTCAAATATCGCCGCATGTGGCCTCTACTACCGACAGCTTTCATTGCTTTACTGCAGCTAGATGGCTGCACTTAACACAATATAAATTGACCAATCTGGAGTTTCAATCTCGGACTAAACCAGTCAATTTTATATTTTTGGATTTTTTAGATATTAGCTCCTTAAATAGTCAATAATTGTATACTAGTCCCTCAAATCTTGCAAATTGCATATTAATCCCTCAAATACTACAGAGTCTTGCGAAATGGTCCTTCAAGTTAAATCACGTTAGATTTGAGGAGAATATTTAGTCAAATCTAATGATTGGAGGCAAAGTGACCATTCTATCCCTCTATTATGTTCCCAAACCCATTTCTTAATAGGATTAAACCCAATACCCGCTTAAAAAAACTTAAACTCACTTGAGCTCTTCTCCGATGGTTAGAAAAGAATCCTAACCAAAAGTTGAGCTTCACAAAGGTTTGAAACATAAGAAAGAGTAGTAGTTTGGTGATTACAGATATTTAGACTAGGAGTTACCCAGCCAAAGGTTTTTAACTGAAATACTAACAAAGGGACCATTTTGCAAGACCCTATAGGATTTGAGGGACTAATATGCAATTTCCAAGATTTGAGTGTCTAATATGCAATTATTGAAGATTTAAGGGACTAGCATCTAAAAACCCCTATATTTTTATGCAAAAACATTAACTGGAATCTTACTACATACAAGGAGGTCAGCTTCTAGAAGTTCTTCAAAAAATCGTAAACCTGTAGTTCATGCACATAAAACTTAGTAGTGCGCATTCCAAGATGAAGGAAAAATTAGATGGGCCTTGGTGCCTTGGAGACTATAATGCTCTAAACAGATGCAAGCTATTCATTTAAGGACAACAGAATTTTTCAACAGGTAACAAATACAACAAGAGAAGATAACTTGCCATTCTGCAATCTGACTAAGCGCCAGTGTCTGCTGGAAGAAGCTTGGGCGGAATTATCCTGATTTGATAACCCAGATTCAAGCTCCTGAGTCCAGTCTGGTACTGAACCCGGAGGTTCTGCAATGAGAAGAATTAGCAGAAATTCTGCATAATACATCAATAAACAACATAATATGCTGCATCATTATGTACCATTTATCGTCTTTCTCCTTGGAAGCAAAACATGCTGACGCTCTTCTTCATCTTCTTGACTGAATCTTAAAGAAATATTCAAATATGAAAGAATTAGAAACAACACATAAATTTCTAAAATGATGAAAGTAAGGGGAAAAACAGAGTAAGGTTTCGAAGGATAGTCTGCCTGAGAATAATGTTACAGTTGCAAAGACAAAAAGGTGAATGAATGAAAGGAGAAAAGAAAATGTTATGTACTAGATGAGGCAGGGAAAGAGGAAGTTGTTATATAATAAGAAAGAAACTTCAACCCTATCACTTTATCTGCATGTCTATAAATCTAAAGAGATCTAAATACACACAGGCAATATAAATAGATTTTTCGGCTTTGTTTAAGAAAGGGTAATTTCAAAACTATCCCGAACTGTTAGAGGTCTCACACAAAAATACCATAAACTATTACTTTTAGATAAAAATGCCAACAACATGCTATATGCTCTGGATTAATGCATCATCTATAAGTTGACGTCCTTGTCAAAAACATTAGTCAATATCACTTAAAAGAATCATAAACAGTTAGATCACGTAAAGATATCCAAAACTTTTCTTATCCGACAAACAAAGTCAGATGCAGCCATAACTAAGTCCAGTCCCGCCACTTTGAGGAATGATGAACTCGAGAACCATTCATAATTTAACAAAAACTTGGATCATGTACGGCTAAAACATAAATGAACGGCACCTAAATAGGTAATAACAAGACAAAAGAAGCTTATCTTTGTGCTGAATCATGGCATCACTAGGACTAACATATTGAGAGAAGTATTTGAGAAATGGTTCAATTAACATCAGCTAAGAAAGAGATTGTCTTTTCCCTTTTATCCAAACAAACATGACTAATAAGACTGTATAAGACTTTGCACTTACTGACTATCCTGATCGTCGAAGCAAACATTCCTTTGATTACCCACTGTTGACTTGTATGAAGCAAGGTTCTTATTCCCATTGGACGTATTTAATCCCTGATGCTGCAAGAAAATAGCCTTTAAACAATCAATGCATAACTTCCTCGTCCTACTTTTACAACCAGACTCTAATAAATCAAAAGCAAGTTGTACATTGAAACTGGGAGAGAGAGGTGACTCAGTGTGACTCATGAAATCTAACTTCAGTAAAAGAAACAGTTAAGATTCCACAATCCCGCGAATGAAATTGGGAAACAAATGGACTAGTTCTTTGAGTATGAAACTAGACCAAAAGAATAAATGTATCCACAACTAGACAATTGCAATCCACTTATATCCAAAAAAAACGACACCGTAATTCCTCCCAAAGCCAAGCCCCATCCCCCAAATCACAAACTGAATTATGCGAAGTAAATTTAGTAGTGAACAGTGATGGAAAGTGAACAATAGAAAGTGGATTTTTAAAATTGAAATGATAAGGAGAGAAAAAAAATTATTTCTCTCTCCTCTCCTCCACCCTTCATCTACTTCCTCACAATTTTTGAGAAAGTTAATGAGGATAAAAAGTGAAGCCACTTTCCTTTTTGGCTCACTTTCCATTTACTTTTCGGTTTCGAAAGCACAGCAACAAAGTTACTTAAACAAAATCCTCAGCACTAAAAGAAAATGAGAGTATGTTCTGATAAAAAAAAATAGTTTGACAGTAGTATCCAAAATTAAAATGCATTCATATGACAGAAAAAGCGAAAGTTGTGAAAATACTGCAATATATTTGACTAAGTTTGCCTGATCATTGTAAGATCAATCCCTAAAGTCTGCTTCCATCGCTAAACCCATTTTCTTGTAAAGCAAAAAATTAAAAGAAAAGAAGAATAGTTGTGCTTACTGTACCTGATCAATAACAAGCTCAATCTTTTCCTTCCATATCATAGCCTCCTGGATGTTGAATGCGGCCATCTAGTTTCAAAGGAATAAAAAATAGATTCAAGACTGGTTTTATGGAAAAATTGACAGCACAAGAATGTCATCTGAAACCAAATATAAGGAGCAACAAAGACCTTCCATACACAATGTACAGGCAATATAACATAAGGTCTACTATCCTATATAGAGTTCATGAGTAACCAATTTGAACAAAGAAAATAGGTGAGTCCACTGTACCACAATGAAGATATAGCCAATCTATCAGAACATATAGGAGCTAGTTTTTACGTTTGTGTTGCTAAGCTTCCACCTGATAAAGTTGTATAAAAAATTTGCAGGCTGCACTCTTTCTAAGTACTAATAAACAACTTAATGTATTTACGATTTTATGAGATACTTTTTTTTCCCAGATAGAAGGTAGTTTAGATTATTTTACGTAGTCAGGTTATCAACCAAATAGCCAACACTACCATACTTTATTTGCAGCTTGATCTCTTTTCGCAGCAAAGAAAATTCTAATCTATCTATGATTCTGCATCATTGGTCTAATGTGCTCATAAATAGCTAAATGCTTAGTTTGCAGTGTAATGTCTGGACATGCAGGCATTTTAGCTACATAAAAGATCACTTATTAAACTTTAATCTCCAAACCTTGTATATAGTACATTCTAAGCATATAGCTATTTAATTTACCACTATATTTATCATATCTTGCACGTCGTTTAATTTACAGCATCTATCACCCAGAACCCTACTTGTCCTTTGAACTTTTCGCATAATGTAACCTATAGGCTGTTTACAATGATATTTTATACATCAAAATGACTCAAACCCATAACATTATTTTCATACCCTATACATCAAGTTTTTTAAGTATTGAACAATATAGAAGGTTTGATATTTTTATGAAGCCTGTAATTGTAGAATATACCGTGCCAAAACACTACAAGCAAGATACAGAAGGTGGAAACCAATGTTTGCGTTATAATATAAAACTATCCCTCAATCCTCACCACAACTTTGGAGTCCTGGTGTAGTGGAAGGGTCTCTCAAGTTTCACCATGGTATCAGAGCAACACAGGTTCAAATCCCACCGGTCAATTTAAGGTAAATTTTACCGCTGCATCAGTCCAGATTTTGGCCTATAAAAAAGGCGCTCAATCTGCAGGAACATGTTAGAATATGAAATTATAACCTTCAGCCCTCATCAAAAACGTATCCCTCAACCCTCACCACAACGCTCACCACAACTTCAGAGTTTCGGTGTAGCGGCCAGTCCTTTAACAGTTTGAAACATTGACCAATTGAGTAGAAGAAAAGAAGGGCAATGTAGATTGGCATTCTAACATAAAAGTGTCGTATGACCTGTATGACCTGTACCTACTCTTTGGCTTTCCTAACAAGATGAACTCTATTAGGACGCTTCTTGACGTTATATGCTTACTTTCGTTGCACTCCCCTCTACCTAACTATGGAACCAAAATTTGAAACTACGACCTTGGATTAGCACTACAACAACCTTGGCTCCTTAATAAACTAACTTTCCTTCTTCCTACTGCTGTTTATCAATGAGAACAGGAACCACCCAGCATGTCATCCTTCAGTACCATCTTCAATCAGAGATTGAAACCAATTACCAATTTATTGATTTCATATTCTTGTTCTCTTTCAGCAAAGATGTTATGGTTACCTTTGTGCTCCTCCTACTCACAACAGAGTATTCAATATACAGGATCTTGTAACTAACTGACAACTATATTTGCACACTTACCTACCTTGGAAATGTTTCACGCTGACCATTGTGGGGGATTAGCTTCCATGACCAACAAATGACCCACTAATAATAGGATATCCAGAAGACAACCTGCTAAAATTTTTGAAGCACAGAAATTCGACTGCTATAATTTCTGAATAAAGTCGACAAACCAACAAATTTAACATTAGCAGAACATCAGCAATTTCATATCCTTCAGGTATTCTCAAACATCCCGGGTAAGAAAAATTAAAATTTAATCAAGGAAGAAGTACAATGAGGAAAAAGAGAAGGCAAAGTTCACCATGTACCGTAATCCGGTCATAACTTTCTTTCTTTTTGTAAATGCTCAAAACATAAACCATCTGCCAAAAGAACAAACCAAAGTAAAGAAAAGCACCAAAATTATATTATTCGGTTGAACAGATGAAATGCATTACAGGCACAAACAGATACTAGACACCATTTCTTATTTATCATGATAAAAGAGAAGAGAATGTAACAAAACAAAACAAGAAATCTTAGCACTGAATCATGCCATAGGGTGATAAATCAGAATAATGGAAGGAATCCAAATGACATTGCTAAGAAGACTGAAGTTGAGCATGGATCTCAATGTGCATCAAGTTACCAGTTTAGAGTCAACAAAAACGAAAGGTAATAATCACAAGTAACATTTCCAACACTTTGGTGGCAGAATATAGATGATCCACATTCCAGAGACGGAGCCAGGAATTTTATCTTGGGGTGGCCAAGAATCCAAGATGCAAAAGTTATTTCTCATTTATTTGAGAAAAGATTTTTTTTCAATACCAGTCCATTAAATTGTTAATAAGTTGAAATTGGTCCTTAATTCTTGAACTTGCCATCAAATATCATTGTCACTGCTACCCCAATTCTCATGATTAATTTGAAACAACTCATAAGGATTAGGGAATTCAATAGCAATTTCAATGATTTAAGGGATTAAGTTTAAAATAACATAAGGAATTTGGAGGGAGGTAAAAGCAATTTCAATGATCCAAAGACTAATTTCAAAATATCAAAGATTTAGAGCCTCAAGGGACTAATATGAACAAGACTACATATGCAAATAACAAAATTGTGGGTGGGGGTCCAAACTTGTTTGTGCCTCCTGCACTGCACGTTGCAGTGTTCTTGCTATCAATGCAAAGTTTTCCCCTCACTTGATTCAATTTATGTTCCACCACATAATAGAAAACAAAAATAAAAAAAATGTTCCACCAATTTTATAAAATGGAATATAGAAATTCTCATCACCAACGCTTTTTCTTGGGTATCAACTCTGCACCCCAATCCTGTAGCAAATCACATTGATTGTGTTGCTTGCTGATTTGGGGCCTCCTCATTCATTACCATAGTTGGGGGCATCATACTCACTCTAGAGTGACTTAATCATCATACTGCATCAGGCACTCACGCCTACCCAACTGACTTGAATATTCTATCAGATCATAATTCAGATTTTGAAATTGAGTCTTATGCTACTGCTTGTAATAGTTGATATGCGATGTTGACTTTTTATGTGTTCATAACAAAACCAAAACCTTAATAATGGACTATTGGGTGTGAAAAGGAATTAAAAGATAGACCAGCTTTGTTATGTGCATACACTTAACAAGTAAAAGAAAGGTGATAATATGGAATCTTTATCATTTGTCCATGAATGATTTACTTATGCAATATGCATATATAAATCCACACGAACTGCTTCATTGATGCAATGCTGCCCCCACACTTCATTGTACAAGACGATGATGACGGTGATAATGATTAAACACCAAAGTGTAAAATAAAATAAAGAAACTGAAATCCAATGCATCCATTAGTCCTCAAATATATGTAAATAACTGAATAGCAATGCTTGGTACCGTATAGTTGAAGCACAGTGAAAAGAAGCTAAAGGATACCATTTCGATGTAGTAGAAGATTCACTAGTAGGGTTAATTATCTACCTTTATCCTCAAAAAATTTACAAAAATATAAGAAAATAAAGCTAGACAAACATAAACCGAATGAGAAAAGAAAATGATAAGCAGCATACATGCCCTTGATGTGGTTTGAGCCCTCTATCTTCCACCCTGCAACTTCCATCTATTTGAAGAGTCCTGAGCGGCACCTACAAATCATAGACAAACAAAATTAACCCAGAAATTAATCAAAACCAAAATTCCATCTTGCATCCAAGCTAAGGCCAAACTTTCCCCAAAATGTGGGATTTTGAACCACCCATCAAAACCAAAATTTCAATAACAATTTTTTCGGGCTTTTTTAGATATTTGCTAATTTACCTCCCCAACGTCGTTAGTTTTTGAACGGTTGAAAGGAGAAGTTTTCAGCTAGAGCAACTATCTAGTTTTGGGGTAATTTGCAAATAAGCAAGAAAATCGAAGAAAGGAGGGATCTTTTACCATATTATCCTTAGGTTTCTTCTTGTAATAAGCAAGAAGCGTCAATTCGAGGACGAAGTATCGCATATGGAAGAAGGATCTCCCAATCTTTCTCCTCCCATAACGAACCATCCATCCTTCATGGATCACCTTTGGTGCCTCCTTCTTCTTCCCTATCGTGCTACTGCTCTTCATTTCTTTATCCCCGATCCAACAATAACAATCAATTGATGTCCTAATTCTGCCCCAATTTGAAATTTAGACAGAATTGATGCCCTAATTTGAAATTTAGACAGAATTGAGATCGAAAATGAATGGATTCGTCTATGAATCCTTGAAATCGATAAGATCGCCGACGATTAGGGAGAAAGATGAGTATGAGTGGGGCATTGAGACGAGAGAGGAGATGAGAGTTTTTTTTTTCTTTTTCTTTTTTTTTTTTTTGGAAATTAGAAGTATATTTGGCGGGAAGAGAGGAGTTGAGTCCCGATAGCAGGGCCGTTTATAAAGGAGGAGAGGCTAAATTTGAGGGTAGCCATCTAGTAGGATTACGATTTTGCCCCCAAACGGGTCCGTGGAAACTCCTTTTTCCTTTTTTATTTCTTTCTTTTGTTTTTCTTCCCCATTTGATAAACATTTAAGAAACACTTTTTGTGAACCAAGTCCAGACTAAGATTCCCGAAGGTAATCGAAATCATACTCCCTTTAAAAGCACGAGTTCTAGAAAATCTTTCAGTTGATAAAAATACCCTTTACCATTCTTTAAATATCCAAATTCTATTATAATTAGCATAATATAATAATTAAAATCTTTCAGAGACAAAATACCCTTTACCATTCTTTAAATATCCAAATTCTATTATAATTAGCATAATATAATAATTATAGGACCGTAATTATTAATACGTATGCTTATCAGTGAACTCGATTTGAGCGCGCCCTCCATCTTAAATTTCTTATCAATTATTTAAAAACCATATTCCTATTAGCCTAATCCTAATTTGAATATTAATCATAATCTCTCAACTGTTTACATTATCTACTAATTTAATTTGGCCTCTGATCTCCTATTCAAAACCCAAAGCTCATTAGAACTTTAATATAATTAAAACCTAATTAGCATAATATAATAATTATAGGACCCTAATTATTAATACGTATGCTTATCTGTGAACTCGATTTGAGCGCGCCCTCTATCTTAAATTTTTTATCAATTATTTAAAAACCATATTCCTATTAGCCTAATCCTAATTTGAATATTAATCATAATCTCTCAACTATTTACATTATCTCCTAATTTAATTTGGCCTCTGATCTCCTATTCAAAACCCAAAGCTCATTAGAACTTTAATATAATTAAAACATCTATCTTCTAATTACCCTATACCCTATAAATAAACCTCTTCCCGGGCCCTCCACCCTCTATGCCATCATCTTCCCATCGAGTGAGTTTCTTTTTTTTCTTTTGTTCGTCTCAATTTTATTTATTTCTTCTGCTGAGTTTTCTTTGATTAGTTTGTGAAATAGCACATACCAAGATAATTATGTAGTGTGCACTTAAGGGTTATGCCCTACGTATTCTTTTCTGTGAAATTATTTGAAAACAGATGAAGGCGAAATAGTTTATGCTTGTGTAGGGCTCATTAATGGTCCTATTATAAATTATATGTTGTCCATCATTCTTTTATTTCAGTAATGCTATATTATTGGATCCTGGTTTAACTTTAAAACATATCCATATTAGTTTGCGAATAGCATGTTATATCTGAAAGCGTTGCTTATGTTTCAACTCTTCGTTTTAATGCATCCGAATTATCTTTGCTTTTATAATCAAAACAATGCTAATAAATGTAAATGGCTTTTCATCGATTCTCTGAGCCCCAAACTGTTAAATTAGTCCATGCTTACTCGGTGAACTATTTTACGTCCCATTATGCTTATTTTATTAACCTTTGAATATTGAATGTTGTATATAATTTTGTATGCATAATTAATCGTGAATTCTATTATAACCAAATTCTTATTAATAACATCTTTGGATATTATATTTTAATAATTAATCTATTCTAATTATTTTAATCCTCATCATCCTAATCAAATTCGAATTGACTCTTGGGGTATAAATAAAGCACCAAATCCACTTTCAATTTGATAGTTTTTGCTCTCGACTTTTTATCCAATTATTGCTAATAGTGTTGTGTATCTCTAACTATTTTGATTCGACTATTGTTTTCAATCGGTATATTAGTTTTTATGGCAATTGATATTTTTCTAATTTTCGACTATTGTTTTCAATCGGTATATTAGTTTTTATGGCAATTGATATTTTTCTAATTTCTTCAATTTTCATGCATTATTTACAGATTAAGGTTTTTATGATTGCTGATTCTCCCATCTATCAAGGTAAATATTAATATTTGATATTATTTTAATTTGGGTTTATTTGATTATATCATACTTACTCCCTTTAAAAGCACGAGTTAGAAAAATATTTCGGTGAGAAAAATACCCTTTACCCTTCTTTAAATATCCTAATTGTAATTCTTGATAAACTACTAAAAGTTTAAACTAATATATCTATCCTTAATTAATACATGAATTTTAAAAAATTTCCTAAATCACATTTTCTTTAAAAGCACGAAGTTCGGAAAATCTTTCGGTAGACAAAATTACCCTTTACCCTTCTTTAAATATCCTAATTGTAATTCTTGATAAACTACTAAAAGTTTAAACTAATATATCCATCCTTAATTAATACAAGAATTTTAAAAGTTTTTCCTAAATCACATTTTCTTTTCAACTCCTTCATCCCTTTACCCTTCTTTAAATATCCTAATTGTAATTCTTGATAAACTACTAAAATTTTAAACTAATATATCTATCCTTAAATAATACGTGAATTTTAATATATCATTATCTATCCTTAATTAATACGTGATATTATATCTATATCCTAATACATTGATTATAACCGAAATCCTTTTACAAATTAATTATAATATCATTGCACGTGAAATATTATGACCGAATTCTTTTCATAACATTTTGGATATTGTATTTTAATAATTAATCTATCCTAATTATTTTAATCCTCATCCTAATCAAATTCTAAATTCTTATTATAATCGAATTTTTATCTTATCATAGCAATAGGACTCTTGGGGTATAAATAAAGTACCAAATCCACTTTCTTCTCTCACTAAATCCATCTCTCTATTTTTTATTCAATAATGACTTTTATTCAATTATTGCTTCTATAGTTTTTATCCAATTATTGCTTATAGTGGTAATGCATATATACGTATACGTAGTAGTTAAGATCAAAAGTGATCTTATACCCTCTTTTCTATTTCTGTTTGTTAAAGAAATGCATGTTGTCCGATTATTTGGTTGGTACCATCAAACTTAGTGTTTAGAAAGAAGAGTTGACTAATTAATTCTAAACTCTCTTGATTTGTTTTGATATAATTTAATTTTGGTTTTTATTTTTGATACTTATTTGTTTACCTATAGGATAATACCATCTCAATTCCAATTTCGTACTCAAGATTTATTCCATAATTACAGTATCGGGTTAGTAAAGAATGTCAACAATTTTTATATATCAATTGTGATAATGATTATAGTTGGTTGTTTAGTATTGAATTTTCATGAAAATATATTCGCTACTTTGTCTAACTATCTGCATTGCTCATATGTATTTATAAATTAATGGTAATATGACATATGATTTTCCTTTGTAGAAATTTATTCTCTCGGTTTTGGATTACATAACCACTATACAACACTTTCTAGCATAAAGGACCTTAATCAAAATGGCTTCAAGCCAATGTTTGCATTAGGCTGAATAATAAATTATTCTTATATATATATATATATATATATATATATATATATATATATATATATATATATATATATATATATATATATATATGTATGTATGTATGTATGTATTTGTGTGTGTTTGTATTAATAAGACCATATGAACATTTTTAAAGCAGAGAGAACACTCCAATCCCCAATATTAGAAAAACCAAATATGCTTAGTTGAGTGATGAGCGTAAGAAAGCTTACATTGAGAAGTGCGGATAATAAGAGAAAGCGGCAAAGTAATAACTCTATGGTAATACTATTATCGGCAAACGACAACGTAAAGTTGACCTATTTTGTGGAGCCCTACTACAGGCCTATGAGCATCAAGGTTGGTGTAGATATAATTTATAATTTATTAAAAGGGTCATATAACATTATATATTGGGTTATTAAATATTAAATTTTGTGCTAGGGCAAATTCTTCATGAACCGGTATGTTCTTTACTATATAAGCTACGCACTCCAAAGTCTTGTGTCTATTGTGGAGCCAAAAGTTTGAACACGAGCCTCCAACATTTTCTTTGTCTAGCGGTGAAATCCATCTAGCGATGTGAATATCCCAAATGAATTATATGCCCTTTATACAATGCAATCACTAGAGGCAATTGATTTTCGAAGGCACACCAGGATGTACAATAGTATTTTCTCATTCACATCGTTTGGGGCAAGATTTGATAGGGAGCTTGCATCAAATAGAAAAGGAATTTTTACATTTAGAGCACAAGGCCAAATATATCATAATCTCCCTGCTCTAATTCCAAAAGAAAATAAGCCTTCATACTTTCAGCTTTACTTCTATGATACAGAGAATGAGTTGCAAAATCGATTTGGGATATTAGATAATGCAAATATGAGTGAAACCACAACTAGGAGCTTAATGGATATATTGCAAGGAAACCCATATGCAAAGTTCCTTCGCAAATTGAATGATTATCAATCTCTTGAAGAATTTAAGATACTAATAAATAGAGACGTTGCACTAGATCAGCGTGTTTACAACTCACCAAGCAATGACGGATCAATTTGAGTTGAAGGAAATAATGACAATGCTCCATTTGAGAGAGAGATAGTTGTCCATGCACACTCAGGAGAAAGGCATCAAGTGAAACACTATTTTGGTTGTTATGATCCACTGCAGTATCCCTTACTCTTTCCAAGCGGAGAGGTTGGATGGCATCAAAGTATTAAAAGAAGGGATAAAAGGGATATCACGGCTTACAATCAACAAAGAACTACAATACCGACTTTAGTAGCCCTAGCAACCTTAGTAATATTATTGCATGTGAACATAGCTTAACACTCAAATTTACAGGTGTCAAGGCACCAAAACCCGAAAAAGTCTCATGCCGAGATTATTATTGTCATAAGCTCCAGATAAGAGACTCTCGACAATCTATTTTACTTACATCAGCGGGCCGTTTATTCCATCAATATGTTGTTGATATGTACATAAAGCTTGAAACAACAAGACTTGATTACTTTAGAAATAAACAATCAGAAATCGAGCGAGTTATTCCAAGGCATTGTTGACATAGTAGGCTGCAGGGGAAGCAAATGCATGCCAAGTGGGCAAAAGAATAGTGCTTCCATCGTCATTTATAGGTGGTCCTAGAGACATGCGTCGTAGATATCTTGATGCAATGTCATTAGTACAACGATTTGGAAAGCGAGATCTTTTTATAACAATGACATGTAATCGAATGGGAAGAGATCACGAGCAACTACATCCGTGTCAAACCCATAATGACAAAGCCGATCTAACCTCAAGCATATTTCGAGCAAAGGCGCAAGACTTGAAAGATCAACTCTTTAAGAAAGAGATATTTGGAAAAGTTGTCGCACATGTTCACGTGATTGAGTTTCAAAAAAGAGGGCTACCACATGCACATATATTAATTATTCTTATTGGAGATCATAAAATCACATCATCGGACCAGTATGATAAGTATGTATTTGCAGAAATTCCAGACCAATCCAAACACCCGATCCTCTATGAATTGGTAAAAACATATGATGCACGGACCTTGTGGGAGTTGAATATGAAGAACGATTGCATGCAAAACGGAGAGTGCAAATATCACTATCCTCGAGAATTTAGCTCACAATCAATACAAGCAAAAGATGCTTACCCAATTTATAAGAGGAGCAAAGATAACAAAATAATGTTGGTCCGCAATAAAATCCTTAATAATCAGTGGGTTGTACCTTACAATCCATATTTGCTGACACGTTATAATTGTCACATTAATGTTGAAATATGCTCAGGCATTAAAGCAGTGAAGTACCTTTACAAGTACATATACAAGGGTCATGATAAAGTTGCAGTAAACATTGAATATAATGAAGGAGGAAGACTTGTGAATGAAATTCAAAATTTTCAAGATGCAAGATGGGTATCGGCTCAAGATGCTTTGTGGAGAATATATGAATTCTATCTTAATGAGATCTACCCATTGCCATCAACTTACAACTACACTTGCCGAATCAACATTTTGTTTCCTATTGGAAAAATCAAGATCTATCGAAGCTCATCCTTTGGGACCATGTCTCCAAGACAATGCTACAATTTTCACACTATGTTCAAAAATTAAAGAAGCAAACAAGTCAATACCGAAAAAGAGCAAAAAAGAGTTATTATATTGTGAACTTCCGAATATTATGTTTGGGATTCAACGATAAAATGTTGGAGTCCAAGAAAATAAAGACAAGTGATAGCCGTATAAATGGTGCTAATCCAATTGAAGGGAGAGATATTACTACTAATTTTACTTACTCACATCAGATGCCCCACCTCATTTGAGAATCTATTGACCGTGGATGGAATCCAATGCACATCATTCAAACAATCACCAGAAATTAGGTTTATTGGAATCAGATAATAGCATCAGAGAATGCTTAGATGAAGCCGTCATCTTCCAAATGCCAGCAACCCTTCGCCGTTTGTTTGCAACTATACTGGTTCATTGCGAGCCCACAGATGTTAATAAATTATGGGATAGATACCTTGACTCATTATCCGAAGACTTTTTAAGGAAACCTGGTGCTACGAGAGTTTCAATGATAAATGACACCCTTTGCAACATTAAATTCTTCTTAGAGAGCATGGGAAAGGATATCAAGAAATTTGATTTATCACCTATTCAACCTAACCATAATTCAGAAGGAAGTTCATACCCAAGAGAAATTCAAGATGAACTCGATGTACAAATTCCAATTGAAGACCCTAATGCGTAATCAACACTTAACTCGAACAACATAATGCATACACTTCGTGTTAGCACGAGTTTAGGCAAATAAAAGTGGACTTTTCTTTATTGATGGGCGGAGGCTGGAAGACATTCTTATACCGTGCTCTACTTGCCAAAGTAAGATCAAAGGGATGATAGCTCTTACGGCGACATGGTACATTAGCATTTAATAATAATGCAAGGCCCGAGCGTACAGTAGAGTCGAAAAAGTTTATTGATTGAATGAATGAGTTTACAATCAAATTCTCTCGATTACAGAGGAAGAGAAGATAGATTCGACTTCTCTTTTAAGGTGGGTTTTCGGTAGCGATAGGATGCTTCCCTCGATGCTCACGTCGAGATTGCTTCCCGTTGACGATCAGAACAAGGCTGCAGATGATCTTGAGATTGCCGATGAGGAGCTTGATCTCTTTCGTGCGCAGTGTTGATCTCCAAAGTCCAAAAGCCCCCGCCCTAATGGCTACTCACCGCCATTTATAGGGCTTTTAGCATGTAACTGGCATGCAAAAATCGTGGAAACGTGGGTTAGTGGGCATAACTGATGCCCACCACTTAACCCACGTGGTTGTTGTGGCTTTCGTGGCCTTTGGGTTATTTCACGAGGCGAGCCGTTAGATGACGAAGCTTCGCTCTTCATTGACCGGGTGAACCTTGATTGAATGACGGTTCGCCGCTTGGCAAACTTCGGTTGGATAATGAGCTTCACGCTGGCGAACCTCGGTTGAATGTCGAGGTTCACCGCGTAGGCGAACCTCGGTTGAATGTTGAGGTTCACGCCTATAGGCGAACCTCGGTTGAAGGTCGAGGTTCACCGCCGTAGGCGAACCTCGGTTGAATGTCGAGGTTCACCGCCGTAGGCGAACCTCGGTTGAACGTCGAGGTTCACTGCGTAGGTGAACCTCGGTTGAATGTCGAGGTTCACCGCCGTAGGCGAACCTCGATTGAACGCCGAGGTTCACCGCCGTAGGCGAACCTCGGTTGAACGCCGAGGTTCACCGCCGTAGGCGAACCTCGGTTGAACGCCGAGGTTCACCGTAGGCGAACCTCGGTTGAATGTCGAGGTTCACTGCGTAGGTGAACCTCGGTTGAATGTCGAGGTTCACCGCTGTAGGTGAACCTCGGTTGAATGTCGAGGTTCACCGCCGTAGGCGAACCTCGGTTGAATGTCGAGGTTCACCGCCGTAGGCGAACCTCGGTTGAATGTCGAGGTTCACCGCCGTAGGCGAACCTCGGTTGAATGTCGAGGTTCACCGTAGGCGAACCTCGGTTGAATGGAGAGCTTCACGCTTGGCGAACCTCGTCGAATGAAGAGCTTCACGCTTGGCGAACCTCGTCGAATGAAGAGCTTCACGCTTGGCGAACCTCATCATATGACTGTTGAGCTTCATTTCTCGTGCGAACCTCGTGTTAAGATCGAACTCCGCTCCACGTGCGAACCTCGTATTGAATGTCGAGACTCACTGCTGTAGGCGAACCTCGGTTGAATGGAGAGCTTCGCTGCTTGGCGAACCTCGTTTGAATGAAGAGCTTCGCTGCTTGGCGAACCTCGTCTGAATGAAGGGCTTCGCTGCTTGGCGAACCTCGTCTGAATGAAGAGCTTCGCTGCTTGGCGAACCTCATCTGAATGGAGAGTTTCACTACTTGGGCGAATCTTGGTTGAATGTCGAGCCTCGCTGCCAGGGCGAACCTCCTCTTTTGTCTCTTTGCATTTTCTAAGGTTTACATGAGAACATGCTACGAAGAACAGGTCGTAACTTTCAAACCGTACGTCGGAATTGGACGAATTATATATGAAAATCGACTATCTCGACGAGACGGAGCCAACCAAACCAATCCAAAGGGTTCAGTTTGCTCCGGTCATTTTGCCCAATTCCTTCCGGTTTGAGAGATATCAGCACTTTGTCTATTTTGTAAAGTCAAGTATTCGATGAACTTAACCTTTAGCGGCCCGACTTCACTCGAGATGGACCCTTAAGCTCTTTTGCTCATTCCGAAGCATGCGAGGGATTAAGGCAATTTTATTGCCTACAACAAGACATTCAGATTTAAGATAAAAATCCCAACAACGTAATCATCTATGTGTAGCATATCCAAGCAAGATGGAACCTCAAAGCTAATTAAGATAGCTAGATTAATAATTTGGGATGAAGCTCCAATGGCTAAACGTGTTGCAATTGAAACATTAGATAGAACATTAAGGGATATAATGGATCGAGATGAACCGTTTGGCGGAAAAGTAATTGTATTTGGTGGAGATTTTAGACAAGTTCTACCAAGAGTACCCAGCAACAAGATCACAAACTGTTAGAGAAAGTTTAGTAAGCTCATATTTGTGGAACAAAATGGAAAAGTTGAAGTTATCAAAGAATATGAGAGCAAGGACAGATTCAACATTTAGCTAATTCCTTCTTAGAGTTGGGAATGGAGATGAACCGACCGATGGTGATGACCTAATAGCATTACCCACTACTATTTTGATCAAGAATTGAAGTGATGATTTGGGAAGATTGTCTCATACATTCAAATTTTCCATCTTTAGATGAGAACTTCCAATCCATTGACTATATGAAAGATCGAGCTATTCTCGCAACCAAAAATGAATATGTCGACATGCTAAATGACAGAATTATAAAACAATTTCCAGGTGAAGGAAAAGAATTCTATAGCTTGGATGAAGCAGTTGATGACACTAATCATCATTACCAGCAAGAATTCCTGAACACATTACTACCAAATGGACTACCACCCCACAAGCTGGTATTAAAGAAGCATTGTCCTATTATTTTATTAAGGAACCTGGATCCAATTAATGGGCTATGCAACGAAACAAGAATGGTATGTCAAGATTTTAATTGTAATATAATTCATGCTAAGATCACAATGGGCCAACATGCTGGGAAAGAAGTATTCTTGCCAAGAATACCGTTGTCTCCAGCAGAAGATGAGGGGTTCCCGTTCAAGTTCAAACGCAAGCAATTTCCATTACGGCTATGTTTTGCAATGACAATCAATAAATCCCAAGGACAAACAATACCCAATGTAGGCATCTATCTACCTCAACACGTTTTCTCTCATGGACAGCTATATGTAGCTTTATCACGAGGGACTTCAATGACAACAACCAAAGTCCTAATAACATCGACGGAAAATTTAAAGAAGATGAAAGATACACAAAAAATGTGGTATACAGGGAAGTCCTCCAACCAACAAACATGTAATTAACTTCAAAGTCACAATAGCTATTCTAGAGGTAATTAATTTATCAGAATAGTTTGCTATATTTATTCATGTTCATTTCTCTAATTTATAATTTTCATTTTGAATAAATTTTTGGCTTCAACATGCACTTATTTTTTTATTCCAATTATGTTATGAGTTAATAATATTCTAAACTTTATAAGGAACAACAACTAATAAATTCATTTTCAAATCTATGGCATATTCGAAAATAATGGTCAAAACTAACATGTATATTTTAATCTAATTTACAGGGAATATGACCACCACTAACGAAGGCCAAACTCAACACATCCAAATAAGCCAGCTCAAGAAGTTTCAGAAAGAATGGACCATTCATGTTATAACCCTTCAAAGTGCAGAGACCACTTTTAGTAATGAAAAAAGATCAGGGAAATTACTAAAGTTAATTCTCGCTGACGCTAAGATAAAGTAAGAATATTCTTTATGTTATATTACTTGCACAACGTTACCATTGATTATATGAATATTGCTAAACCTCAATATCTATTGGGTAAATTACACTAAAACCCCAATAACTTTCAAAATGCATTTTTGTAGTTTTTATGTTTATACATAACTAATTAAAATATAATATATAGCTTAGTATTAATTAATTATATTTTACAACCATTGATATCTGATGTTGATAATATTTGCAGGGTAATAAAATACAAGGAGTTACTTACGGAGAGACTATCGAAAAGTTTAGAGATATGCTTTAAAAGAATCAAATTATTTTCATTTCAAATGGAGAAGTGAAAGGAATAAACCCAAATTTTCCAAGTGTCCACAAGTCACTTGAATTAGTATTAACAAAAGACATATCTATCAAAGAAGCACCAACCGATTTTCACTTGAGAAAATATTAAACAACTTTGTCCCAATTGAAGAAGCATTTTCCATGGAAGATGCAACAAAAATTAGTAAGTACTTATAAATTTCATACTTTAATCTTCAATACAAAATGAGCCATTAATTTATGGAATCATAAACTTATTATAAAATTACTTGCAAATGTTCTTGGAATAACAACTAACGGAAGCCGGTGATCAACTATGTTACTAAACATAAAAAAGATAATAGGAGGGAAATCGGATAATGGATAAAAAGTATATTAATGATACTTATTTTTAATATCAGAAAAAAATAAGATTGACATTCTTTTTTTTTTTCATATATAGTGAAATGACTATGCCAAGAACTTTATTTGGGGATTTGGCTACAAACGAAGGATCAATTCTTGAAGCCAAAATCAAAGATAAGCTGTAATAGCATTATCGATTTTAAGATCTCTATATTTAAAGGTATATATTTAATTACTGAAAATCTTATTAAAGACGGCTAAACATTAAATTCATCTTATGCTTATCTCCATTTTGTGGGAGAGAAGCATATCATCGCAAATTATATCAACAATATATATCAACCCAAAAATACAACTGGCTAAAGAATTAACTAATGGTAAGTAGAACAAGCATACTTTCATATAACCCAATAATGAAATAGTATTATATTTTAATCTAATATGTGTTTCATTTAGAAGAAGGCTGCAAAAGCAAAAGGATCTCCATCAACGCTCTTTATAAATGCAAAAGAAATTCAAATTAGTGATATTATGCATACATCACAGAACTCGATACAGGTACAATATTAGATACCTATTCTTATCAACACAGTTAAACCTAACTAAGTTTTGCCAATATATAGGAACGCTATTGCACATTTAAGGCAAAGATAACTACCATTTTAAATAGACTCGAGCCATGGTTCTATGCTTGCAAAGGCTGCAATAAGAAGGTAGATAAAGATGTTAATAAAGAGTGTCTGAATGATAAATGCCGCTAATCACGATGACTCGTAACCAAGGTTAAGTAATATATCTTTTTATGACATGAACATATTAAAATAAAATATTAACATATATCTAGAAATCAAAAATGAAAACTACAGGTATGTAGTTAAGATTCTCCTGGAAAATGGCACGGACAATGCAAGGGTAACACTATTTGATGCAGCAGAAATTCTTATTGGATGCACAGCAGAAAAATTCATTGCAGACAAAGAAGAGGTAATTCTTAACTCTATTCAAGTAATAAATTAGAAAATCAACAAAAATTTATATATAGGAAATTAACCTTTGTTCTCATTGAAACAGAAAAATAACCAGAGTCCATATTTCCAGAAATTTGTGTTGAACATTAGAAAGACGTTCAAATTTCGGTGAAGTTAGATGAGAACACAAGAGATGAACGAGGCGAAGGAAATATAATAGCACATAAAATCCAACTCCAACCTGATATCACAATCGACGTAGATGATGAAGACGCTATTTTAGAATTGCCCAAGAAAAAGATAAAGGTGGAGAAAGATTGATCTAGGCTCAATTAAAATATGAAACAAAAAGTATAAAGGATAATATTTTTTGAACATTTTATATCATAACTTAATTTTTAGTGGAGTTAGGAATTTTATAAGGGATTTTCATGCAAAATTATTAGTACTTTTGTATGCTTATGTGATTATTTTATCACGTAAAATTATATTATAGTTACCTTTAATCTTTAGTTTTTGTCTTTTAATATTTTGAGTGTGATCTTCATGCGATGCTTTTAAGATTGTTTATATATCATGTTTATTGTACTTTTTTATGATTGTTGTTGAGATTGTTTATTATAAAACATATTATAATGTCCAAATGTCCTGCTCAATTCTGTTTAATCTTTTTCTCAATATATTTTTATGTGCTTAAAAATCCATTACATCAATTCTTTTATAAAAATTAAAGCAAATGTAATAATTCAATTCTATATTTTTAATTCAAAGTGAATCTAACTTATTTATAGTAATGAATCAAATAAAAAATTAAATTATTTTGATATTTAACCATGTGCATTGCACGTGCATAGAAACTAGTTTAAGAATAAATGTATCAGTAATAGTAATTGCACACATGTAAATTCTTGGTTACAAGATAAATCGTAATCGTATAGTATGTGAATAATTGTTTTGCAGTTTGATCATTGATCACATATAAGAGCAATAAATTGAGCTAGTAACGAACCTTAGATATTTAGACTATGAATGTCGTAAAGCGTCAATTGTACTGGGAATGAGCACCAGTGTTGTGTATTTCCTCGTGTCTATTATATTGTAGCATATACATAGGCGGGCATAAACATGAATATAATTTGCATTTTGGGCCATAAAGTTGCCGCTTTTTAACTTTGATGTCACAAAATTTTATTATTGACACTTTGATTAACTGAACTTTCTCTTTGTATTTAAACTTTACGCAGAAGTGCAAAATTTTCAATTTAAAATGAAACAATGTGACACTAAATTGTCAGAAATAAATTTTGCAGCATCTAAGTTAAACGGTGACACTTCATTAGTATGATGTCAATTGACAACATAAAAGAAAAGGTTGCATAAAGTTCAAACTTATTCATCTATAGAAAATAATTTTGCATGCATATATATGTACTGAAAGAGAGACTTATGTGATGATTATAATCTGTAATGAAATTAGAAACTTTGAATGCTGAGGAGACAATATCTTGTTAAAAATCAGGGGAAAAAATGTAACGCTCTTTAATTATTTTAATAAGGTTTTGTGGATTTATTTCTTTCAAGGTTAAAAATCTTTATTCTTCATAGAGAACTGATAATTTTAGTTGTTTCTATGAAAACACAAATAAAAGTGTTCTCTGAATCCAGGAAAAATTTAGTTTTTCTTTTTTTCTCCTATTTAAGTGATCTTATGAAAAGTTATAAAGTTTAGTAAATATAATTCATTCTATTGATCATCTGATCCTTTTTCATTCTTAGAAAATGGTAATTATTTTTTTTCAACTTTAAATTCAAGTAGCTAGCAATTTCACGTATTATTTCATCCTAACTTTTTGTGTTTGGTTTCAAAGGAAAATCTAAAAGTTGTTACTTTATTTGTATGTATTCTGTTACCGGTTCCTCGTTCTATTAATTTCTTTTCTAATTTGTAACTCTTTAAGCATTTTTCTTGCTCAATGGACAAGATTTTTGTATTACATTTATGTTTAAAAAGAATTAGGAATTAAAACTTTTGGAAAATTCATGGATTTTTAAAAAAAGATTTTTTATAAATAAAAATAAAATTTTACCATTTCCAAGTAGCAGTGTGATATGGGATAACAATTCATATATTTTTGCTTTTTCAATCCCGAGTAAAGTTTTTCGGATTGTTTTCATCGAAGTGTGCTAGTGTTCCAGCCCAATGACCTTGAGGCTTGGCGCGTTGCATGCTGTTTTATGTGGGCTAACCGCAATGAAGAGTTGTTCAAGAGTTGCGGTGAGGAGCAGAAAGATGCGTGCGGGAGAGTAGTCCAATTGATGAATAAAGGAATGCCTATTACGTTCACATGTACCAGTGGTGGCTAGTTTAGAGACTCTGCTCGTTAGTTTCCTACTCCTTTAAGACTACTCAAACTTTGGTGTGGATGGAAGCTTTGATGAGAGTAGAGTGTCTGTAGAGAATAAATGGTTACTCGCTATATAATATGGCCTTCGGTTTGTGTTGGAGTGGTCTAGTTATTCATAGGCTTGGTACGATTGCATGGGGGTGATCAACTTGCTTAAGAAGTCGAGTAGTGAGCTTCACCCATTGGGAGATATCATCGCTAAGGTTGGACGGCGTTAAAGGTGGTGTGCAATGGCCCAAGTTCTCTATATGCCAAGAAATGCTAATAAAATAACCCATCAGCTTGGTTATTTTTCTCGTCATTTGATTTCATCTAGGTTTTGCCTCGAAGAGATTCCATATTCTTTATTTCCTTTTGTTTATGTTGACATTTTTAGCTAGATGTTTTTGGGACGACTCCAGCTTGTGGAGGGTCTTATATTAAGAAAAAAATATATAGTAACATTAATTGGTGACGATAGTTTTCTCTAAAAACTTCAAAGCAATTGCTTTTAAAACTTTACACAATTTATCCTATTTTATTCTACATTGATTTCTTTAATTAAACTCATCAAAACTTTTATTTTATCAGCATATCTTTTTGGTTCTAACATCCGTGTACCAAACCATGTGATGAGGCATCATTCTATTATTTTATGGGTAAAGTCTTCTCGCGTTCCTCTGCAAATTGAGGGGGTTATATGCTATCCGGAGATATCGATGAAGGGGCTATCTATAATTTACCCTCGCTTGAGATTTATCCATAATTTTTGGGGTACCAATTCCGTTCCCACGAAAGAGAGAAAATGGAGCTAGAGTAGTTGGGGCGCTTTTGCTTCTGCTGATAATATTTTCGCAGGGGAGGGGAAAAAAAGATGAGCTTGAAGCAAGATCTCGATCATCATCAACAGCAGCACAGCGATCACAGCTCCGACCATTTCCCCCAGCCCCACCGCCGTCCCCGTGGCTTCGCCGCCGCCTCCGCGGCCTCCGGCGATGCATCAACCACGACCTCAAAGGGGAGAAGGGAGAGGGAGAAGGAGAAGGAGCGAACCAAGCTCAGAGAGCGTCACCGGCGAGCGATCACCAGCCGGATGCTTGCCGGCCTCCGACAGTACGGCAACTTCCCCCTCCCCGCACGTGCCGACATGAACGACGTCCTCGCCGCCCTCGCACGTGAGGCCGGATGGACTGTAGAGCCCGATGGTACTACATATCGCCCCTCGGCGGCTCCTCCGCCGCCCCCGCCGCCTCAATTGGTACCTAGGGATTCTTTTCTGTTGCTAATTTTCGCGTAATTTGGGGGAAAGCTAGGTACATTTCAGAGAAGCCCGTGAGTTTTGGTGCGATGTCCTGCACAAAAAACTCTACTTTGGGAGTTTCGCGAAACCCCCTCATTTTCAAAAAAAGTCATCTATTGAAGAAACTTTTTTAAAAATAACCTCAGAAGAACTGAATTTGGCCCACAATTCGGGTGATTCAAGAGTTTGGAGTGTTTTGTGAAATGCGGTGTTTTTGTCTAATTTTAAAGATACTGATAGTGTTGTCTTAATCAACCGAAGTTTTATGGTTTTTTGAAATTTAACCGAAAAAGTTTGATCTCGATGACTCTTTTTGCAGATGCCATTTAAGGCGACCCTTGATTCTCAGGCCTCACTGCTGAGGATCGAGGAGAGCTTGTCTCCGGCATCTCTTGACTCCGTGGTGGTTGTGGAGAGAGATTTCAAGGGGGAGAAGTATGCGAGTGCTAGTCCCATTGATTCGCCTGATTGCGTGGAGGCTGATCAGGTGAAATTTGTTTGCAGCAAATTTTAATAGCTATGGTTTTGAATGTTAAAATCTGATCTCGGGTCATTTCGTGAAAATATTTGGTATAGATGATGCAGGGAGCGATAGAGTGTGATGGAAACTTTGGAGGAACTCCTTATGTCCCGATCTATGTGATGCTGCCTGTAAGTCTATGCGATAGCTTTCAACAATATGTGATGTGACCACAATTCAAGAAAGAATTTTATTCAATACTTGTGATTGGACTTATTAGTTAACTGGCTAGTGATCGCGCTAATGAGAGTTCCTGGACAAGTGTCCTGTATGCAGTTGCATCAAGTTGAAGCTGGATTGTATGGTCTAGATCACTTATAGTGGCATGGGCTACAACTAGTGATGGGTAGTTTTAGGGCTTTGTCATAGTGCTATGTATGTCTCCCATTGATGAGATGAGACGTGGAATTAGTTGTTTCCTCTCATATTTGCAGGATGGAGGCATATGGGAGATGAAATGGTGAGAGATAAGAGAGATAATTGATTCCCTCGTGTAGTTTTATAATCTCTGTCATAATAGATCTTCATGTCAATAACCTTTGAATGTTGATCACAATTGATTGATCGAACCATGTAATTTTGGCGTTCTCTTCTTACGTGATTGTGCTCCTGAGTGCTTATGTGGTTAGAGACGATCTCTATTTTTACCCATTTCTATACTTCAGATCTTTGTAAAGCATCCTGAAAAGAAGACAACCTTTAGAAAATGGCTACTAAATATCTCATTTCATTTTAATGTTGCACTGTAGAGTGATCTACATCTTTTTGTTCTTTGTAGATTTCCACTCTATACAATCCAAAATTCTCTCATATTATCAGCACTTCTTGTTTCTTTTAATGAATTCATTGCTGTTTCTATCATAGACTGGCATTATCAACAATTACTGCCAATTGGTTGATCCAGAAGCTTTGCGACAAGAACTAAGGAATCTGAAGGTTTTACATGTGGATGGAGTGGCTGTAAATTGTTGGTGGGGAATTGTAGAGGGCTGGAGTCCACAAAAATATCAATGGTCTGGCTATAGAGATATGTTTAATATCATCCGGGAGTTCCATCTTAAATTGCAGGTTAGCCTCAAATTTGTTTCTCACGCTCGTACTTAAGTTTTTCTTTTGGCATGTTTTCTGTCTCTAGCAATTTTTGATGCTCCACTTCTTATTGCACATTATGTCATGGTTGATTCACGTGCTGACTTGATTTCCAATATTGAATTGATTTTAGAAGTCATTTTGGCATGGGGATGAATGTCTTTTATGTGGAGATTCTGGAGAAAGTTGTAAACTAGAAAATGCACTAGAGCTCCTGCCATTAATGAATTTGAATCGGGAGAAAGACATCAATAGTTAATTTGACAAATTGGATCATCAGTAAATAAACTAGTAATTACATCTGTTTGTGAAAGACTTGAATCTGATAGTTGCACTGAAGTAACAACAACAAGCTGTGAAGTACTGTTAATTTTCCTTACATCATGGAAGCAACAGAAGACTAAGGGTGTGTTTGGCTATTTTGTAAAATTGGGCCAGGACTAAACCTGACCCAATTTTGTGTTGTTTCTTGTTTGTCAAATTTTTGAGCTAGCCCTGGCCCCTTTTTTTAAGCCCAAATAGTGACACAAAACAAGTTTTCATTTGGACCAAGGGGGGCTGGTCCAAATGAAAACCAGTTCTATGTGATGTATCAAGATAATGACAGGAGCGTGAAGACTAACTCTAGCCTGTTTGAGTAATGTCTCATCTTTCATGTTGCAGCCAAACAACACAATGGGTGAGGCAGTGCACATCTTTATCATGTCTTTATGGAATGAATACCTACATAATTTTCATGGATTTTGTAATTGACTGGAAATGAACACTGTACATGTTTTGTTGCAAACTATTTCATGCAAATACTAGTGAACCCTATATGATTTTCTTTAGGGAGGGTTATTCATTAAGACATTTTGGAGCCAATTGGGATAGTTGTACCAAGGGGGTAAACCTTTGGGACAATATGACTGTGTTTGGATTGGGTACTATTGTCTAGTAAAAAGCCTTTATCCCTTATAATAAAATAGTGAGGCGTTTGGTTCAAAATTTCATAGGGGATTAGGCCGAATTTTTTAGTGTTTTAAAATGAAATAGTCCAGACTTTTCGGACAAAACAAAGGTAGGGAAAGGGGGTGTTATTGTGGTTCGGGACTATTCTCCTTTTGGGATTAGAACCCGGAAAGACCGTTTTGTCTCTTAACTTTCCTAAACATTTCCTCTATCCAAAATTAGGTTTTCCATCATTACTCTCTCCACCAAGCAGCAACTTGAAACTGTTGTGACAATGGATATTTTGGTTTCAATTCAAAGGGTGAGTTGTATATCACAAAGATTGCCCTGCTTTTTTCCTTTGAATCATTTTGGAACATGAGGAAATTATGTAATAGTACTTATATGAAATTATTGATGTGATATTCCAGTCACTTTGGACTCTTGGCATGTGTATGTTCCACAACACAGAGTGTCATCGGATATGACAAGCATATTAACTTTGATTACTTTGAAATCCTATACAAATATCAATATTTAATCTCAAATCAGATCTCTTTGACCAAATAGCGACACATTCACTTTTACATTGTGTTTGAAAACTCGTACTTCCACATTTTTAAACATTTTTCTGAGGTCTCTATTCTCGACCCAAAAGTTCATGCATCAATCCTTCTTAGGGCATTGTGGACATTTTTCTCATGTATTAATCCCGTACCATCTTATAATGACAAGTTTTTAAACACGACATAGGCATTAGAGGTGTTAATAACAAATCAAACCAAACAGATTATGAAAAATTTAACTCGCTATAGTCTGAAGGATTATTATATCCTAGGACTATAGCGAGTTAAATTAATCTCGGGATAAAACAAGTCACTAATCCAAACATGGCCTATGAGTGGGATAAATTAGGATAACGTGGGATAAAATGGGACACTTGAGTGAGACAATTGATGATGACTACTTTTTAAAATATGATATTTATGAATCAATTAAGTTCGAAAGTAACTTATTATTACATAACGTCATGAATAAAATATTATAATAATAATAATATTTAAAAGTAATCTTTGAATATTTTTATGTTTATTTCTAATTCATATGATATATTAACAATATTTTTTATTAAATTAATTATCTTATTGTTTGTACATTTATTTAAAATATATTGCATACTTATTTTTAATTTTTATTTAATATATATTAATTAATACAATTTATTAAAATATTTTATTTAAATAATTAAGTATAAATTGAATACAAATTAACTTATTTTTACTAAATTAACATATGTTAGTTGTTATATTTTTATTTAAAGAAGAACAATCTAGATTAAGATAAAGTCTTAATTATTCCAAATAAAATCTTAGTCATTAAATAAAATATTAATTATGACAAATATTCTCCAATGGCTAATAACTTTGATCTAGACTCCTTGAGACACATCTGTCCCGTCCTCCCACATGGTTTGTGACATTTATTCTTGCCAATTTGATGCAATTGTTCGTTGTGCGTATTGAGTCTGTAAATTGTTGTCCTCATCGAAATCACCATCAAGTGGCTCAACATTGCGTGGTGCCTCGAAAAGAAGATCGAAACTTCATAGTCATTGCTTGAGTTCTCCAACTTTATAAAGTTATGCAAATTGATTCAACTACAAGCCTAGACCATACTCTGCTTCTCATATGGAAACGAGGAGATTGAGGCCTGAAAATAGTGAACCTCGACTTGAAAACACCAAATGCACATTTGGTACAATTTCGGAGAGATGCATGACGACGGTTAAATAACTCATGCAGATTGTGTGCATGGCTGGTGGTGGTTGTTGGCCGGGCTAAACTCCTTAAGGTGGTGCCTCGTACTTGATACAAAGTCAAGAATGGAGCCTATGGGTAACCACAATTAACTAGATAGAATTTGCCTTGTTGCTGGAATTATAATGGACAAAATTCTTAAAAAAATAAATATAACATCTAATAATTTGAATACAAATTATTACCATCTAGGAGTGAAAGTTTGCATTCACTTCTACTCATTGCATCTTTCAAGATCTATGAATTATAGGCAGATCCTTCCCATCCCACTAAGATATAAATGAACCTAAGGTCAAATGTGCATGCTGCAAGGATATTTTAAGAATGACAGACATGCTTACCACGGTATGGGGTTTGATCCTCGCCATACATCATACATGGAATGTAGGTCCCGTTGAATGCACCAATATCGTCCTGTACATTCTATTAACATATATGAGATATGAATTTAAAATTTTAATGGTAATGGATGAAGATTTATATACTGCATTTGAGTTAATACCTTGAAATAAGGTAAAAACGAGAGTCTAATGTGACCTTTTTTGGTGGATTGGTAGGAGGTGGAGACGTCATATAGGACGCCAATGATACAAGGATTAGAGTGCCTTATTGAAACACGCTGACAGCAGATCGGGATCGATCAAACCTCTCAGTGGTAATGCAATATCGTTGATTTTGCGTAACAGTGAAAAGGAAAATGGCAACCATCTCAATGTTGATATAACATGTATCCTGTAAATGCCTCCATCCTCACAAGAACATATACAACGTCATGAAGCAATCTGGATACATATGATATATTCGATGAAAATCACGTTTCTATCTTGGACTTCAAGTCCATAATGCCATGTCTGAGTTGTGAGATCCATACATTGAACTCCTCTTTTGATGTAAGGTGTGAGATATTCATAATTAGACCTCCTATTTGTGCAGCCAAGTTGATTGTGCGGATGAGGAGATGATCAGTAGTATCCTCATGAAATAGCAAAAGAGACACATTCTAACTTCTTCCATCCTCTTATATGCATGAAAAAAAGCTTAGTTATAAGAGGCAATAACATAACTAAATTAATGCTAGATAATAATACAAGAGCAATAACATGATTAATATTATTGAAATAGGTGCAAGAGGCAATACAAGAGGCAATCACATGTAAGCTACTCAAGTAGGAAGAAAAAATAAGCTCTTGTAAACAACTTCCAAGAATCATGGTTAACATCGTTGGAATATGTTTCAATGTCTCTAACTTCGCTGTTGTAACTAGATTTTTGAGAAGGAAGAGAGAGTGAAAGCTCCAGGTCATGTGAGCATCAAAACAAGATGGTCAGAGCATCCGAAACACGATAAAAATACTACTTGAAATAGAAAAGCATTGTACGTGCATGATTAACACCGCATAATCGTAACATTGTAACATAAAATCATATCGTCTTCACAACATCCATGTGCTTAAAATATATGTCCAAAAGTACATAATTAACACCCCACAACTAATAATAAACATAAAAGCATCCTTGTGCTCAAACTACATAGATAAACGCATCTATGTGCTTAAAATACAACTCCAAAAGCGTAGTCATTAACTTCGGTAATACTAAATGCTTAGCTATCAAGCAAAAATCATCATCCTCCGCATCTGGAAAGATTCTAGTCAATCTCCAAATCATGAACTATCTCCTTTAACTATTATTCATCTTCACATACATATCCTTCGTGTCACGCCTCGAAACTATAGCGAAAAATCATAAATACGGGTTACACGATAGCAGCGACCCATGCACAGGACAAGTCTCATGCACGAGTTAAGCCTGACACTTCATATCACATAGCTTTCTCAAAAAATATATAACCTGCTAATGATAGAAGTTTAGAGCAAACTATATATAATTAGTACGTACAACTCGAACTCACATCGTTACAAGCATTTTACAAACTAAAGCACATTGTTAGTTGTACATAACACCAAAGGAGAGGCTTTTCCATATAAACACTTCTTAGCAATGCGTCACAACCAAAAGATCAGGTTATTACGTAGCTACGCTAGATTTGAAAATTTTAAAAATGACGAGGTGAGCTAGGGCTCAGTGAGAACATTTCTCACTAGAGTTCCTAGATATCTACAAAATAATAATAATTCCCAGAAATAGTGAATTATAAGTTTTGCACCAGAAATTTTAAAAATAGCAAAATATGGTCCAAGACAAAATACTATTGTTATCTTCAAGAAAGAATGCAATATTTTAGATTTCTTTCTTATGTGCAAACTGAATATACTGTAATATATTCCAGAATCAGACTCTTGAAATTAAGGTAAATACTAAGAAAAAAAACGGACTATTAAATTTGTGCAAAACCAAAAGATTGCTATTTTCTCAAATTCACAGTCAAATGTCAGAATCCCAAATCTCGATGAGTCGTTCATGTAATGCAAGAATCACCTCATAGGTCACACTAAGGCTACGAATTATAGCCCAGTAGCATGGGAATGCCAAAAGGCATCACATAACGCTATAATTTCAGAAACAGAATGCACCTGACTCTGCCATAGGCCGCCGGCCACATCACAAACGCCCAAAAGGGCCACATCACAAATGCCCAAAAAGGGTCACATAAAGGTGCATTCAAACCATATGCTAGGCACAAACACATCACTCCATAGTGGACTTTCTGAGGGTTTTGAAAACATCGAGAATCCCTTGTCAAATGGCTTGATTTTGGAAACACATCCTTTGTCAATTTACTTGATTTCAAAATACATCACTTTATCAAATTGCTTATTTCCAAAAGCACATCACTCGTCAAATTACTTGATTTTAAAAACTCGTCACTTGTGCCAAAATAATATTGGTATGTTCACTTATCAAAATTATAAATACTTTAAATCAAGTGGACGAGCGTAAATCTTATCAATTCAGTTAAAGCAGTTCTGATTTCATTTTTCTCTATTTTTATCGGATACTAAGTCACGAAAAAATCTTTGAATCCATTAAACCGTTGAAACACATTCAAAATACTTCTTTTCTTCAAAAGCTTTCAGATAAAGCATTATTCACAATTAATTGAGATGGCATGAAACCAAAACCACTTATCACAATTTATGTGAAATCAAATTTACTTTTAATATCTTGTATGAAATCAAAATCATATTATGGGTTAGGCGACAATAGAAATAGATCGAATCACATTTAACTTTATATACATGAAAAATAATATATTATTTATTTTTCGAGCACAAAATCAATCAAATATAGCACTCATGCAATATCATATTATAAAAATACTAGTGAGAAATGAACTCACATTATACTATCTAAGTTTCTCAAAATATGATGCCCCTCGCTGTCAACCAGATCTTATAATATAAAGATATAAGACTAATATTAATTCAAGATAAAACCATATTATGGTTAATTACTCTATAATCTAGGGCAATTAGAATCACATATGATCAAATAATAATTAAAACTCATAAATAGGGTACACGTAGGCTTATTGCTAATTTTAGCAATCTATCATAATTCTATAACTCTCATTTATTAACTTTTGGACTCTTAGCAAAATTATGGCAAGACAGGGGCAACAGAGAATTATCCAAGTCTAAAAGTACCCATATACCACTCTCTTTGGGTCTGTTTAGGATTCTAAAAATTTCGGGGTCTTTAACTAATTTCTTCCCAAGTGTAATACAACTCTCTTTTCAATTGTGGGTTTATCAGAAAAAGTTAGTCAATCCAGGGACCAAGTAAAATTATACTATTTTATTATTATTATTTATATATTTGCACTTCCTTCTCCCCCTTCTTTCTTCTCCTTCCTGCTCGTTTCTACCCCTTTACTTTTTTTTTGGCTGCTGCACTTGCTCAGGCTCAGATCACGCCTCGGCTTCTTGCTCTACTACTGGCGGTGACCTCGGCGGATGAAGCTCGTGACTAGAGGCGTGTGGAAGTCCTCACGGAGCTAGGGTTTTTTCCCACTATTCTCCAGATTTTTAAATCCTAATTCTCAAGCATCCCTACTAGTTCCAGACCATCATTCATGCTTCAATATTTCATTAAGTTATCAATTAATCCAAGAAAAACTAAAAGGAAAAGGTTATACCTTGCCTCGAAGAATACTAGTCTCTCCCGTCCCTCTCTTATTCTCCTCTCTCTCTCTATGTTCACACAATAATCCTCAGCTCAGACTCAAAATGGCGAGCACTGCAGTGTTTTTTTTTCAGTTCAAAATTTGATTACAAAGGTCAGTTCACAAATTCATAACTAATGATCATGATCATGATCATACTAAGGGCTCAATTGGGTAAAGGGAAAAATTATACCTTAGAAGTTTAGGATCGTGATGATAATTTGAGTTCCTCCTTCTTCTTCTCTTTCCTACTTTCCTTGATTTAATCTTCAACAGGAACCTGAGAGCATCGTAGGTTTTCTAATTTCTTTGGGTTTTTTTCTTGGTTTTATTTCCCCTCTTATGCTCATCCGAAGATAGTGTACTCATTGATCATCTAATGCCCTCTTGCAACCAAGATAGTAGCTTGGCAAACATGTAGGTGAGGAGGTTGATGTTTTTTTTCAAAAAAACACTCAATTTATTATTTGCACATTTCTATTAAATTCTAGAAAGTTGGACTTTTGGTCACTACACTCTTCCCTCCTAATAAAAGTTTCGTCCTCGAAACTTAACATACTAATCTCCAAAGAGTTTTGAATACTTCTCCCGCATGGAATCCTCCATTTTCCAAGTAGCTTCTCTTTCAATGATTCTTCCATTGAACTTTCACATATTTGATGGTTCGGCCTAAGTACTTGTTCCTTATAGTCCACAATACGCTCGTTTCTCCTCATAAGTCAAGTTTGGCTTGAGCTCTACTGGAGATAACTCAACGATCTCATTTGGATCTCTGGATGAACTTTCAAGCATCGATCGTGAAATCGTCATGTACTCGGATAGAGATGGCGGTAAGGCTAATTTGTACCATCGACCAACTCGTTCTAGAATTTCAAAAGGACCAATAAATCTCGGGATTAACTTCCCTTGGATTTCAAATCTTTTCACTCTACGAGTAGACGAAACTTTCAAGAAAACATGATCGCCAACCTGAAATTCCAATTCTGTCCTTTGATCAGTGTAACTCTTCTGATGACTTTGTGCAGTGTGAAGATGTTCCCTAACTAATTGAATCTTATCAATTGTTTGTTGTACCAATTCTGGTCCAAGAAGTTCTCTTTCTCCAACATCGTCCTAATGAATAGGAGATATGCACTTTCTTCTATATAGAAGTTCATATTGTGCCATTTGAATACTAGCTTGATAGCTGTTGTTATAGGCAAACTCAGCCAAAGGTAGATAATCTTCCCATGATCCTTTCATTTCCAGTACACAACATCTAAACATATCTTCTAGTGTTTGAATTGTCCTTTCTGATTGACCATCTGTCTGTGGATAGTAAGATGAACTAGAATTAAGTTTAGTCTGTAGAGTCTTATGCACACCTTTCCAATATTCTGATGTGAATCTAGGATCTCGGTCAGAGACTATTGATATTGGTACGCCATGCAATCTCACTATCTCATTGATGTATATTTTAGTCAGTTTTTCTAATGAAAATTTTATATTGATAAGTAAAAAGTGTGCTGACTTAGTCAATCGATAAACAATCACTCATCGCATCATTCTTTTTCAAAGATTTTGGAAGGCCGGTGATGAAATCCATGGTAATTTTTTCCCATTCCCACAATAGTATATCCAATTTGTGGACTAATCCAGCTGGTCTTTGGTGTTTAGCCTTTACTTGCTGGCAAGTGAAACATTCTGCAACATAGATGGCAATCCCCTTGTTCATGTTATTCCACCAATACATTTCCTTTAGGTCTATACATTTTTGTTGATCTAGGATGCATAGTATACAGAGAGTGGTGTGCCTCTTTTAGAATCTTTTTTTTTATCTCCAGTAGCTTAGGCACACAAACTCAAGTTCTAAACCTCAAGGACCTATCTTCATGTATCTTAAACTCTCTTTGAGTGCATTCTTCCACATCTTTCTTTATCTTCACCAATTGAGGATCCTTTTGTTGGTTTGCTTTAACTTCATCTAGCAGAAAAGGTTGTATCACCATATTTGCTAATTTAACTCCAATTTGGTGGACTCTAATTTCTATTCTAGTGTGATCCAAGTCCTCTAGTATTTTCCTCTGACAAGTAACTAAACATGCTAAATTGCATGAATTCTTGCGGCTCAAGGCATCAGCAACAACACTTGCCTTACGTGGGTGATAATTGATGGTCATATCGTAATCTTTCAGAAGCTTCAACCACCTTCTTTGCCGCAAATTCAACTCCTTCTGAGTGAATATATATATTTCAAACTCTTGTATATTTCACAATGTACTCCATATAAATAATGTCTTCAAATCTTAAGAGCAAACACTATTGTCGCTAATTCCAGATCATGAGTGGGATAGTTTTGCTCATAAGATTTTAACGGCCTTGAAGCATATGCTATGACTTTCCCATTTTGCATAACACATCCCAGTCCTCTTCTAGAGGCATCACTGTAGATAGTAAAGCCTGCTTCTCCAGAGGGTAAAGTAAGTATTGGGGCAAACACTAATCGACTTCTTAGCTCTTGAAAGCATTTCTCACATTCATCTGACCAAATGAATTTAACTCCCTTCTGAGTAAGACGAGTTAGAGGTGAGGCAATACGGGAGAATCATTCCTCAAATTTCCTATAGTAGCTAGCCATACCAAGGAAACTACGGATCTTCGTCACACTAGGTGGTCTGTCCCAATTAACTATAGCTTTTATCTTTTCAGGATCCACATAAATCCCTTCCTTAGAGATTACATGCCTAAGAATGCTACTTTCTCCAACCAGAACTCACATTTCTTTAGTTTCGCATACAATTTTTCTCTCT
The DNA here is from genome assembly GCA_012295165.1 of Asparagus setaceus. Lineage (NCBI taxonomy): Eukaryota > Viridiplantae > Streptophyta > Magnoliopsida > Asparagales > Asparagaceae > Asparagus > Asparagus setaceus. The sequence goes on along the minus strand of CM022703.1, from coordinate 68,147,860 downwards.
TTAATGTTTGTAGCACACATCTCAGGTGTTCTTCATGCTCTTCCTTGCTCCTTGAGTATATTAGGATATCATCAATAAACACCATAACAAACCGATCCAAGAAGGCTTTAAACACCCTATTCATAAGATCCATAAATGCTGCAGGTGCATTTGTGAGCCCGAATGGTAATACTAGAAATTCATAATGACCATAGCGGGTTCGAAATGCAGTTTTTAGCACATCCTCTGACTTGATTTTTAACTGATAGTAACCAGAACGGAGATCAATTTTGGAAAATACTTGAGCTCTTTGCAATTGATCAAATAGATTGTCGATTCTCGGTAATGGATACTTGTTCTGAATGGTTACTCTATTCAATTCATGGAAGTCGATGCATAGTCTCATACTACCATCTTTCTAGTTTCTTCACAAATAATATAGGTGCACCCCATGGTGACACACTAGGCTGAATGAAACCTTTATCTAAAAGTTCTTGCAATTGTACCTTGAGCTCTCCCAATTCAATTGGTGCCATGCTATAGGGAGCTTTAGAAATTAGACTCGTACCAGGTACCAAGTCAATTGAAAATTCAATCTCTCTATCTGGGGGCGTTCCTGGAAGTTCTTCTGGAAATACCTCCGAAAATTCCTAGTGAACTAGTATCTCCTCTAGGCTTGGTTTTCCTTCATCAATAATTTCAACTGAAGCCAAATAACCCATACATCCACTTCTCGACGCCCGATATGCTTTAAGGGCTGAGATGATTTTTAAGGATTCTCGAGATTTACAACCCTCAAAATAAAATTCTGGTTGGCCCGAAAATTTAAATATTACTTTCTTTTCTCGACACAAAATAGAAGCATGATTTAAAGATAACCCATCCATTCCTATTATGACATCAAAATCATGCATTTCCAGCATTACTAATTCCGCTGGGAGTTCCTTGTCGAGAATATTGATTTTACCCCTACAACCCTGATTTGATACTAATATACTACCCCCAGGTGTACTAACAAGTAATTTTTGTTGTAAGGTATCACATGGTAATTTGTTTCTCTTAACAAACTATGCAGCAATGAAATAATGTGATGCACCAGAATTAAAAAGTACTCGAGCATGAATAGATGCAAAAGTTATCGTACATGTCACCACATCTTTGTGCCTTGACTTTCTTTTCGATCGGAATGGGCAGAGCCTTGGCTTGAGATGTCTGTTCCCACTACTGGGCTGGCCGGTCTGGAAGGTATTCTGAGTCTTTTGCATTCTTAGGCAATTTGCAATCTTATCATTTTTCTGCTCACATTTGAGGCAGGCTCCAGTATTTCTCCAATAGTTCTTCGCTTCATGTCCAAGTATATGATAAATATAACATCTCATAACCTTCTAGTTATAAAGCTGCTCCTCTCTGCGCCCTACATTCTGCTTTTTATTTCTCCAATTTCTATTCCTCCCACTACGATTATCTGGCCAAAACCACTTCTTTAGATAGGAGTTGCTCACCTCATTCTTTGGTTTTGCATCTATCTCAATTTTCTTAATTAACAAGGCCTTCTTTAATACTTCTCCATATGTAGGGAGTTCAAATGCACTAACCGTCTTCCTAATGTCTGGTCGAAGCCTTTCTTGTAAAGAAGAGCTCTATCCTCTTCCTTACCCAACAAGTGAGTAGCAAATTTTGATAGATAAGTGAACTCATATTCAGCTACAGTTTTATCACCTTACTCTAATTTTCGGAATTCTTATTCTTTTTGCTTTATGATCATTGAGGGTAAATGCTTTTCATAGAAAACCTTTTGAATTCATCCCATGATATCTTGTATGCATTCTCCCAACGCCCCACGCATTTGCCACCACCCATAAGCACGATCTTTTAGCATGCAGACTGCATAATCAATCTTTTCCTCTTAAGGGCATTTCATGTATGTGAAGACTTTTTCCATTTTAGTGATCCAATACTCAGCAATCATCGGATCAGAAGTTCCCTCAAAACTGGATGGAGATAGTTTCTTGAATTCACCCATGCCGCTCCTTAATTTTGATTGTTCACTGTTTTGGCCATTCATCTGGTTACGATCGATTTGATCTTGCTGTTTGGTAACTACAGTTGTCACTGCTTGTAGTAGTTCCATCAGTGTGTTGTTGTCTACTGGGCTTCCTGAGGTTGATGCACGAGCAACTCTAGATCACATCATCTCACTTATCGTTTGATTGAGATCATTATCTCTGTTAGGAGGGGTTTGATCATTACCTATAGCCATTTCTCCCTATAGATAATAAAATATTTAGGTTAACTATTATACAAAAGTCAAATTCCTAAGCTAGTCATATATATATGCAATTCAAGTAATTATGAATTAAATCATTGCTCAACAACGTAACACAAGTCAAGACTTACAAGCCAAAAGTATATTATTGATATTTAACTTTTAGGTTCATATATATATAGAGTATTGGGTTTACATATAGGGTTTTTCATGGAAACTACCTTATAAGTTCAAAACTTTTATGAAAACCACCTTTAAAGTATTTTATTGATAGAAACCACCTTATATATGTGTTATCCTCTCAATGTCACACTTTTGGATAATTTCGCTTTAAAAAATGAAGATTAAAAGGATCAGGATCAAAAATAAAAAGGAGAAAAGGATGTGGTCAGAGAAAAAGGTTTCATGAAAATGAGAGGGATGAGCAAAGTGAGGGGAAAGGAAATGAGGTGAAAAGGAAAAGGAGAAGGGGGAAAATGGGCATTTGAAAAATTTGGGTTGAATAGTGGAGGAGGTGTAACATTGAGAGGGATACACATATAGGATGGTTTCACCACATCACAAACGCCAAAAGGGCCACATCACAAATGCCCAAAAGGGCCACATCACAAATGCCCAAAAGGGCCACATCACAAATGCCCAAAAGGGCCACATCACAAATGCCCAAAAGGGCCACATCACAAATGCCCAAAAGGGCCACATCACAAACGCCAAAAGGGCCACATCACAAACGCCAAAAGGGCCACATCACAAATGCCCAAAAGGGCCACATCACAAATGCCCAAAAGGGCCACATCACAAATGCCCAAAAGGGCCACATCACAAATGCCCAAAAGGGCCACATCACAAATGCCCAAAAGGGCCACATCACAAATGCCCAAAAGGGTCACATAAAGGTGCATTCAAACCATATGCTAGGCACAAACACATCACTCCATAGTGGACTTTCGAGGGTTTTGAAAACATTGAGAATCCCTTGTCAAATGGCTTGATTTTGGAAACACATCCTTTGTCAATTTACTTGATTTCATTTTTCTATTTTTATCGATACTAAGTCACTAAAAAATCTTTGAATCCATTAAACTGTTGAAACACATTCAAAATACTTTTCTTCAAAAGCTTTCAATAAAGCATTATTCACAATTAATTGAGATGGCATGAAACCAAAACCACTTATCACAATTTATGTGAAATCAAATTTACTTTTAATATCTTGTATGAAATCAAAATCATATTATGGGTTAGGCCACAATAGAAATAGATCGAATCACATTTAACTTTATATACATGAAAAATAATATATTATTTATTTTTCGAAAGCACAAAATCAATCAAATATAGCACTCATGCAATATCATATTATAAAAATACTAGTGAGAAATGAACTCACATTATACTATCTAAGTTTCTCAAAATATGATGCCCTCGTTGTCAACCGATTTTATAATATAAAGATATAAGACTAATATTAATTCAAGATAAAACCATATTATGGTTAATTACTCTATAATCTAGGGCAATTAGAATCACATATGATCAAATAATAATTAAAACTCATAAATAGGGTACACGTAGGCTTATTGCTAATTTTAGCAATCTATCATAATTCTATAACTCTCATTTATTAACTTTTGGACTCTTAGCAAAATTATGGCAAGACAGGGCAACAGAGAATTATCCAAGTCTAAAAGTACCCATATACCACTCTCTTTGGTCTGCTTAGGATTCTAAAATTTCGGGGTCTTTAACTAATTTCTTCCCAAGTGTAATACAACTCTTTTCAATTGTGGGTTTATCGTAAAAGTTAGTCAATCCAGGACCAAGTAAAATTATACTATTTTATAAAATTGTCCTCTTGACTAAATTTTAATCATCTAGAAAGAGGAGCTACTAGAGCTAGACTCCTCATTTATTAACTTTTGGACTCTTAGCAAAATTATGGCAAGACAGGGCAACAGAGAATTATCCAAGTCTAAAAGTACCCATATACCACTCTCTTTGGGTGCATTTAGGATTCTAAAATTTCGGGGTCTTTAACTAATTTCTTCCCAAGTGTAATACAACTCTTTTCAATTGTGGGTTTATCGTAAAAGTTAGTCAATCCAGGACCAAGTAAAATTATACTATTTTATTATTATTATTTATATATTTGCACTCCCTTCTCCCCTTCTTTCTTCTCCTTCCTGCTCGTTTCTACCCCTTTACTTTTTTTTTGGCTGCTGCACTTGCTCAGGCTCAGATCACGCCTCGGCTTCTTGCTCTACTACTGGCGGTGACCTCTCGACAGTGAGAGCTCGTCAGCGACTAGGGCGGCCGGCGGCGAAGTCCTCGCCGGAGCTAGGGTTTTTTCCCACTATTCTCCAGATTTTTAAATTCTAATTCTCAAGCATCCCTACTAGTTCCAGACCATCATTCATGCTTTAATATTTCATTAAGTTATCAATTAATCCAAGGAAAACTAAAAGGAAAAGGTTATACCTTGCCTTGAAGAATACTAGTCTCTCCCGTCCCTCTCTTATTCTCCTCTCTCTCTCTCTATGTTCACACAATAATCCTCAGCTCAGACTCAAAATGGCGAGCACTGCAGTGTTTTTTTTTCAGTTCAAAATTTGATTACAAAGGTTAGTTCACAAATTCATAACTAATGATCATCATCATGATCATACTAAGGGCTCAATTGGGTAAAGGGAAAAATTATACCTTAGAAGTTAGGATCGTGATGATAATTTGAGTTCCTCCTTCTCTTTCCCTACTTTCCTTCGATTTAATCTTCAACAGGGAACCGGGAGAGCATCAGGTAGGTTTTCTAATTTCTTTGGGTTTTTTCTTGGTTTTATTTCCCCTCTTATGCTCATCCGAAGATAGTGTACTCATTGATCATCCAATGCCCTCTTGCTACCAAGATAGAAGCTTGGCAAACTTGCAGGTGAGGAGGTTATGTTTTTTTTCAAAAAACACTCAATTTATTATTTGCACATTTCTATTAAATTCTAGAAGGTTGGACTTTTGGTCACTACACTCTTCCTTCCTAATAAAAGTTTCGTCCTCGAAACTTAACATACTTTAATCTCCAAAGAGTTTTGAATACTTCTCCTGCATGGAATCCTCCATTTTCCAAGTAGCTTCTCTTTCTGAATGATTCTTCCATTGAACTTTCACATATTTGATGGTTCGACGCCTAAGTACTTGTTCCTTATAGTCCACAATACGTTCTGGTTTCTCCTCATAAGTCAAGTTTGGCTTGAGCTCTACTGGAGATAACTCAACGATCTCATTTGGATCTCGGATGAACTTTCGAAGCATCGATACGTGAAATACGTCATGTACTCCAGATAGAGATGGTGGTAAGGCTAATTTGTACGCCACTGGACCAACTCGTTCTAGAATTTCAAAAGGACCAATAAATCTCGGGATTAACTTCCCTTAGATTCCAAATCTTTTCACTCTACGGGTAGACGAAACTTTCAAGAAATCATGATCGCCAACCTGAAATTCCAATTCTCTCCTTTGATCAGCGTAACTCTTCTGACGACTTTGTGCAGTGTGAAGATGTTCCCTAACTAATTGAATCTTATCAATTGTTTGTTGTACTAATTCTGGTCCAAGAAGTTCTCTTTCTCCAACATCGTCCCAATGAATAGGAGATATGCACTTTCTTCTATATAGAAGTTCATATTGTGCCATTTGAATACTAGCTTGATAGCTGTTGTTATAGGCAAACTCAGCCAACGGTAGATAATCTTCCCATGATCCTTTCATTTCCAGTACACATCTAAACATATCTTCTAGTGTTTGAATTGTCCTTTCTGATTGACCATCTGTCTGTGGATGGTAAGCTGAACTAGAATTAAGTTTAGTCTGTAGAGTCTTATGCACACCTTCCCAATATTCTGATGTGAATCTAGGATCTCGGTCAAAGACTATTGATATTGGTACGCCATGCAATCTCACTATCTCATTGATGTATATTTTAGTCAGTTTTTCTAATGAAAATTTTATATTGATAAGTAAAAAGTGTGCTGACTTAGTCAATCGATCAACAATCACTCATCGCATCATTCTTTTTCAAAGATTTTGGAAGGCTGGTGATGAAATCCATGGTAATTTTTTCCCATTCCCACAATAGTATATCTAATTTGTGGACTAATCCAGCTGGTCTTTTGGTGTTTAGCCTTTACTTGCTGGCAAGTGAAACATTCTGCAACATAGATGGCAATCCCCTTGTTCATGTTATTCCACCGATACATTTCCTTTAGGTCTTTATACATTTTTGTTGATCTAGGATGCATAGTATACAGAGAGTGGTGTGCCTCCTTTAGAATCTTTTTCTTTATCTCCAGTATATTAGGCACACAAACTCAAGTTCTAAACCTCAAGGACCCATCTTCATGTATCTTAAACTCTCTTTGAGTGCATTCTTCCACATCTTTCTTTATCTTCACCAATTGAGGATCCTTCTGTTGGTTTACTTTAACTTCATCTAGCAGAAAAGGTTGTATCACCATATTTGCTAATTTAACTCCAATTTGGTGGACTCTAATTTCTATTCTAGTGCGATCCAAGTCCTCCAGTATTTTCCTCTGACAAGTAACTAAACATGCTAAATTGCATGAATTCTTGCGGCTCAAGGCATCAGCAACAACACTTGCCTTACCAGGGTGATAATTGATGGTCATATCATAATCTTTCAGAAGCTTCAACCATCTTCTTTGCCGCAAATTCAACTCATTCTGAGTGAATATATATATTTCAAACTCTTGTGTATTTCACAATGTACTCCATATAAATAATGTCTTCAAATCTTAAGAGCAAACACTACTGTCGCTAATTCCAGATCATGAGTGGGATAGTTTTGTTCATAAGATTTTAACGGCCTTGAAGCATTTGCTATGACTTTCCCATTTTGCATAACACATCCCAGCCCTCTTCTAGAGGCATCATCAGATAGTAAAGCCTCGCTTCTCCAGAGGGTAAAGTAAGTATCGGGGCAAACACTAATCGACTTCTTAGCTCTTGAAAGCATTTCTCACATTCATCCGACCAAATGAATTTAACTCTCTTCTGAGTAAGACGAGTTAGAGGTGAGGCAATACGGGAGAATCATTCCTCAAATTTCCTATAGTAGCTAGCCATACCAAGGAAACTACGGATCTTCGCCACACTAGGTGGTCTCGTCCCAATTAACTATAGCTTTATCTTTTCAGATCCACATAAATCCCTTCCTTAGAGATTACATGCCTAAGAATGCTACTTTCTCCAACCGTAACTCACATTTCTTTAGTTTCAAGATACAATTTTTCTCTCTTTAATGTTTGTAGCACACATCTCGTGTTCTTCATGCTCTTCCTTGCTCCTTGAGTATATTAGGATATCATCAATAAACACCATAACAAACCGATCCAAGAAGGCTTTAAACACCCTATTCATAAGATCCATAAATGCTGCAGGTGCATTTGTGAGCCCGAATGGTAATACTAGAAATTCATAATGACCATAGCGTTCGAAATGCGCTTTAGCACATCCTCGACTTGATTTTTAACCGATAGTAACTTAATCCAGATCAATTTTGGAAAATACTTGAGCTCTTTGCAATTGATCAAATAGATTGTCGATTCTCGGTAATGGATACTTGTTCCGAATGGTTACTCTATTCAATTCATGGAAGTCGATGCATAGTCTCATACTACCATCTTTCTAGTTTCTTCACAAATAATATAGTGCACCCCATGGTGACACACTAGGTCAATGGAACCTTTATCTAAAAGTTCTTGCGATTGTACCTTGAGCTCTCCCAATTCATTGGTGCCATGCTATAGGAGCTTTAGAAATTAGACTCGCATCAGTACCAAGTCAATTGAAAATTCAATCTCTATCTCATGCTCTCGAAGTTCTTCCGAAATACCTCAAAAATTCCTAGTGAACTAGTATCTCCTCTAGGCTTGGTTTTCCTTCATCAATAATTTCAACCGAAGCCAAATAACCCATACATCCACTTCTCAACGCCCGATATGCTTTAAGGGCTAAGATGATTTTTAAGGATTCTCGAGATTTACAACCCTCAAAATAAAATTCTGGTTGGCCCGAAAATTTAAATACTACTTTCTTTTCTCGACACAAAATAGAAGCATGATTTAAAGATAACCCATCCATTCCTATTATGACATCAAAATCATGCATTTCCAGCATTACCAATTTCGCTGGGAGTTCCTTGTCGAGAATATTGATTTTACCCTACAACTCGATTTGACACTAATATACTACCCCGTGTGTACTAACAAGTAATTTTTGTTGTAAGGTATCACATGGTAATTTGTTTCTCTTAACAAACTATGCAGCAATGAAATAATGTGATGCACCAGAATTAAAAAGTACTCGAGCATGAATAGATGCAAAAGTTATCGTACATGTCACCACATCTTTGTCTGCTTCAGCTTCCTTCTCAGTCAAGGAATAGACCCGAGCCTTGGCTTGAGATGTCTGTTCCCCTACTGGGCTGGCCGGTCTGGAAGGTATTCTGAGTCTTTTGCATTCTTAGGCAATTTGCAATCTTATGATCTTTCTGCTCACATTTGAGGCAGGCTCCAGTATTTCTCCAACAGTTATTCGCTTCATGTCCAAGTATATGACAAATATAACATCTCACAACCTTCTAGTTATGAAGCTGCTCCTCTCTGCGCCCTACATTCTGCTTTTTATTTCTCCAATTTCTATTCCTCCCACTACGATTATCTGGCCAAAACCACTTCTTTAGATAGGAGTTGCTCGCCTCATTCTTTGTTTTTGCATCTATCTCAATTTTCTTAATTAACAAGGCCTTTTTTAATACTTCTCCATATGTAGGGAGTTCAAATGCACTAACCGTCTTCCTAATGTCTGGTCGAAGCCTTTCTTCGAAATGAAGAGCGCTATGATCTATCCTCTTCCTTACCCAACAAGTGAGTAGCAAATTTTGATAGATAAGTGAACTCATATTCAGCTACAGTTTTATCACCTTACTCTAATTTTCGGAATTCTTATTCTTTTTGCTTGCGGATCATTGAGGGTAAATGCTTTTCATAGAAAACCTTTTTGAATTCATCCCATGATATCTTGTATGCATTCTCCCAACGTCCTTACCTGCATTTGCCACCACCCATAAGCACGATCTTTTAGCATGCAGACTGCATAATCAACCTTTTCCTCTTAAGGGCATTTCATGTATGTGAAGACTTTTTCCATTTTAGTGATCCAATACTCAGCAATCATCGGATCAGAAGTTCCCTCAAAACTGGATGGAGATAGTTTCTTGAATTCACCCATGCCGCTCCTTAATTTTGATTGTTCACTGTTCTGGCCATTCATCTGGTTACGATCGATTTGATCTTGCTGTCTGGTAACTACAGTTGTCACTGCTTGTAGTAGTTCCATCAGTGTGTTGTTGTCTACTGGGCTTCCTGAGGTTGATGCACGAGCAACTCTAGATCTCATCATCTCACTTATCGCTTGATTGAGATCATTATCTCTAGGAGGGTTTGATCATTACCTATAGCCATTTCTCCCTATAGATAATAAAATATTTAGGTTAACTATTATACAAAAGTCAAATTCCTAAGCTAGTCATATATATATGCAATTCAAGTAATTATGAATTAAATCATTGCTCAACAACGTAACACAAGTCAAGACTTACAAGCCAAAAGTATATTATTGATATTTAACTTTTC